>PVKP010038515.1:0-20813 GCA_004027715.1 Plecturocebus donacophilus
AGTGGCCATGGCAGCAGCAGCTCTCACAGACAGGTGCCTGCAGCACCCTTTTCACCTGGGCAGGGAAAAGCCCCGTGTCCGTTCTGTGAGCAGCTCCTTGGCCTCCTGGACAGGCCGTGGAATACTTCAGTGAGAAAAGACGAATCTGCATCGGAATGGCGGTGGTCAGACTTGCTGGCAGAGGCTCCCCAGGCCCTCGACACGTGGCTCCGGGCCCTTTCCTGCCACACTCCCAGGTTCCGGGCAGGTCTAGGTCCCTGAAGAACCGAAATTCTAGCCCAACCTCAGCAATGCTGCAGCCATTCGCTGGAAATTTGCTAAGAGAATAAATTGCAACACAGTGAGTCTGAAATGAAGGCTGTTGGTTTATTTTCACCATGCGCTCAGTGCTATAAAGATGTCACGTTAAATCAGGAGTGTGCAGGAAACGTGTGTGCGGCAGGTGGCGCAGGCCACACCCTTGCCCTTGAACCCCTGGCTTCCTGCACCTGCAGCAGCTGGAGCCCAGCTTGACTCCAGCTGGGATGGACCTGGGTTCACAGGGGACTCCTAGTGACCTGCAGGGTCTGACTTTCAGTCCCTTCACCCAGGGAACATGTGGGGCTATCACTCCTGAGGGAAACTCTGAGTTGGGTTCTCTGGGGATTTGCCTGAGAAGAAGCCATCCAACTGTCAGCTGGTAAGAAAGGGTTCCCTGTGTGTGATGACAACTTCCTTTCAAAGCCAGCAGCTTGCACAGCATTTGCTCAGGTTCTCTGATGGGATTCTCATTCATTCAGTCACACAAAAAGCACCCACTGTGTGCCCCTGCTCTGCTGAATGCTGGCCGACAGAGGCAGTGGGACAGCCGCATGGCTGTTGGGGGTGGTCAGACCCGGGAAGCCTTGGGCAGTTAGGGTGCCGTGGCCAGGGAGGGTGTGCTCCTCAAAACAGCCCCTTTCCCTTTTCACAGAAAATAAGCTGAGGACAAGAAGAGTGGGGTGGCTGGCACGGCTAGGGCTGCTCAGGGGCTCTGTGGTTCAGCTGGGCTGGCACCCGAGGCTGACCCCTCATCTCTGGGACAGGCTGACGGCCATCAGCTGCCACAACCCCTGTCTGGACAGACCCTGTGGACGTGTGTCACCTCGAGGAGCTCAGAGGATAGTGGAGGGTCTGGGTCAGGGCTCAGGACCCATCTTGCACCAGCGGGCTTGGATTTAATCGTTTACCTGGGAGGTGGAGGGTCATCCTGGCTTAAGTCCAGGGCACACCACAGCAAAATCTACTCTTTGGGATGTTTGCAGAGTTCTGGCCTCATGGGGGCCGCCAGCTCTCCCAGGGTTCTGCTCTTCTCTGAGTGACCACAGCCCTCTGGTCTAATGGATGCCTGGGCATCTATTTCTATGAAAGTCTATTTGTTTCTGTGTTTTTTATGGAAGACATTATTTTTTCCTGGAATTCTGAAGACTGTCTTTTTTGAAGGATAAGCAGGTTTTGGACCATGTGCAATTCTTACAAGTGCTTGTACGTTTACGTTATTGTTATAAATGAGAGGACCCTTCTGATGTTCAGTCACCTTGTTAAATATCGGCTTGTCATGGCCACGTGCAGCTTCAGCGTGGGCTCTGCGGTGCAGTTTGAAGTGTGTTTGCTTTGTAGCCCGTCGGCCTCACAGCTGCACAGGGATGATCTGTTCCCACTGCAGAGGCATCTCTTTGGCACAAGCTTCAACTGTAAATCCAGAAAACAAGCTTGTTGGCTTTTGATTTCATGGGCCAGGTAAGTAACTGGGCCCCCCCCATATCCAAGGACTGATTTAAATGTACTTTTAATTTTGTCCAAAAATAAAAAATAAAGTAAGCAACTGCAGACATCACCCCTTATGGGAAGTGCCTGGGGACCACGGTCAGCCTAAAGGACGCTGCTCCCAGAGGCAGGCACTGGCCCCTCAGGGCACAGACCCTCTGGACTCTGCCTGCCTCCCTGACCGGCAGCAGCCGTGACCAGGTCCCTGTGTGTGGCCCTGGGCCTGTGGCATGTTCAGACCGCAGCCACAGCTGACCTTGCAGCCCCAGGCAGACACTGACCACAGGGCACTGAGAGGTTCCACACAAGGCAGGCTCCACACAAGGAAGGCTCCACGCAAGGCAGGCACCACGTAAGGCAGCCTCCGCGCAAGGCTGGCTCCATGCAAGGTGGGCTTCACAGAAGGCGGGCACCACGGAAGGCGGACTCCACGGGAGGCGGGCACCACGCAAGGCAGGCACCACGCAAGGCAGCCTCCACACAAGGCAGGCTCCACACAAGGCGACCTCCACGCAAGGCAGGCCCCACGCAAGGTGGGCACCATGGAAGGCAGGCTCCATGCAAGGCTGGCTCCATGCAAGGCAGGCACCATGCAAGGCGGGCTCCACGCAAGGTGGGCACCACACAAGACAGGCTCCACGGAAGGCGGGCTCCACGCAAGGTGGGCTCCATGCAAGGCAGGCACCAAGCAAGGCAGGCACCATGCAAGGAAGGCACCATGTGTGAGGGGCTGAGTGCAAGAGCTCAGGGCGTCTTCTCTGAGAGCCCCACCGTCCTGGAAGGTTGAGCTGTGGGATTTGTAGGGTGGCGGGTCCCCCACCAGGTTACTCGAGGGCCTGTGTTCGCCGCCTGGGGCCTGACAGCCAGGTGGTGAGCCAAGGCCCTGGTGCCCTGGCCAGGAGCAGGTGTTCTTGAGAACCCAAAGATCCCAGAGAGGGTCTGAGAACCCGCCGAGGAAACAAGCTCATTGCATACACAGGAGGCAAAGCCAGAAAATCAGCTTAAAATAGTTTAGAGCCGGGAAGTGGCTCAGGTCTCAGAGCTGCCCTGACGGCTCCTCAGGTACCCTGGACTCTTCCGAGTCATTCCTTGGTCTTTTACCTTTCCCAGTTTGGGAGGGGGACGTGACTGTCCCAGGTTTTTCTCATAAGGGGGTGTCCCCCACAGGACGCACCCTCGAGATCGCAGGGTCCTGGAGCCCCTTTCCAGGGGGTTCCAGAACAACGCTATGAAACGTTTGTGCATTTGATTCATGTTTGTTGAATCCTGCTGCGTACCAGCCACTCTCAAGCATAACACGATGCTGGTCGTCCTGCAGACGAAACCTGGGCGTCTGGGAACTAGCACCCTGGAGGGCACCCCACGCTGCTGAGCCGAGCTGGTGGGTCGTTCCCTCGGATTCCCCACCAGCCTTGCGAGGCCTGTCAGAGGCAGAGGAGTCCAAGTGAGAAAGGGGCAGATCCGGGATCCGGGAGGGGATTTTTGGGAGGACCCCTGATGCCCTGTGGGCTTACTGGTCCCCAGCTCAGGAGTCTCCTGTGGGGCCCTCACATGTGCAGTGGGATGTGCTGTAGGTTTACCGGTTCCCAGCTCCAGACGGAGGGAGAGGATCGGGGCCGTTCACGCTGGTGTACGTGGGTCCTGCCTGCTGCCTCTCAGGCCTCTTCCCGAGCTGCTTGATGGTGCTCTCGGACCTGTGTCCAAAGGAGCATGGACTCTGGCCCAGGTTGCTAAAGCTTCGGACACCTGTCCAGTGCCCAGCGGAGTGGAGGCGACCCCGGGGGTGCTGTCCAGAGGTAGATTCCTGAGAAAATGCAGTTGCCATTGTTTGAGGCCACTGAGGTTTGGGCAACAGGGAGTGAGTCTTGATCTCCACCAGGCCTGGGGCCAGGTCAGGCCAGGGCGCTGGGCAGGCCGACGGGCGACGCTTTCCTGTGTGGATCCCGCAAGTGTGGTTCACGGTCCCTGGGAGGCTGGAGGCGCCAGGCCTCCTTCCAGGGACTTCGCGATCATGGCTTTATTCACCGCGATGGGTCCTATGAGGCCGCATTCCTCCCTTATTTAAACACTTGTAATAATGGGTTTACAAAGTTCCAGCTTCAAATGTATTACAAACTCTTCACTCCTACCACCTCTTCTCCCACCTGCCCAGTCTGCTTCTCAGAAGAAGCGGTCATCACATCATCACCGGTTTCTTAGGTGACTTCCCGGAGGCTTTAGTGCACAGACAGTTCAGTACAAATACACGTTCCCTGACTTTCACACTAATTGCAGTGTGGTACATACGCTTTTATGCTTGTTACTTTGAAATTTTTTGCTTTTCTTGCATTTTTATAATAGACTTTATTTTTAGAGCAGTGTTAGGTCTACAGAAAATTGAGGGGATGGTAGAGAGAGTTGCCACGTGCCCCACAGCAGTTTCTGCCTTTAGTAACAGCAGGAATGTTAGAATGATACATTGTTACAGTTAATGAGTGTTTCCCCTAAAGGCCCTTTTTCTGTCCCAGGACCTGTCCAGGCTCCCACATGACGCTGAGTCCCATGTGTCCATTGGCTCCTCTGGGCTGGGCAGTTTCTCAGGCTTTCCTGTCCCAGCTTTTGGTGACTGAGACTGTGTTGAGGAGGACTCGTTGGGGGTTTTGTAGACTGCCTCTCGATTAAATTGTTCTGATGTGTCTCTCGTGGTAAACTGGGGTTTGGGGCTGGGGAAGGTGACTTGCCCCACTCATCCCATCACAGGAAGGATGCATACACCAGGCGTGGGAGCTCACTGCGGTGCTGGCCGCGGCCGCCGGCTGACGGGAGCAGGTTGGTTTCCCGATCGTGATGTGACCCTTTTCCTTCCCGCTGCATATGGTGCTCTTGGGAGGAAGTCACCCCACACAGAGCACCCTCGAGGGTTGCATAGTGATTTTAATTTAATATTATTTCTTGGAGATCTTTTCACATGACTAGAACGGAGCTCTGTGTTTTGGCTCCTGCCTCATAGTGTTCTACCGTACACGCCCGCCGTGACTCTGGACCAGTCCTCGCTTGGATGTGCATTTAGGATGTAAGTAACATTGAACGCACATGCTTTAAAAAATATTATGTTTACATTGATTTGGTAAAGCCTTAGACTTGCTGGGTCAGAGCCAGATGCACTTGCAATTCTGTCAAATGCCGTGAACGCGCCTCCATCGATGCGTGTGCTGTTCTGGGCTCCTGCCAGCCGCAGGCAAGCCTGGCCTCGAGCAGGTTGTCAGAAGCTTGGCTTTCACCGGCAGATGTATGAACACTGGTCACTCAGTGTCGTTTTTAATCTTTGATTTACCTTACGATGAATGACTGTGAGCACCCCTTATATGTTCACGGGTCGTTTTTATTTATTTGGTGAACGATTTGCTCATTGACCTGAGTTCTGTGGCTCTAAAATCAGCTCTCTGTCTGTGATGGGAATTGCTTGCAGCTTGTCCCCCTGTGGCATTTGCCTTTTAACTTTGTGGTGTTGTAGGTCCTTTGGACTTGAAAAAACTATTTCAGGTAAAACGTTTCATCTGTTCTCCAGCTTCTGGGCCTTGCAGCAGGGTGTGACAGGCTCCCCAGGCTGGTCAGGGGGCCCCACGCTGTCTGTGCTCTTGTGGTTTTGCTCCCCAACTTTCACACTGTGGCCCTTCAGGGTGCTGCTGGTGGCTGGGGAGAGGTGTGCGTCTCACTGAAGGTGGTCACCTGGAGTTTGACTGTCGTCACTAATAATCCATCTTCTCACCACTGGCTTAAGATACCACCTTTGTCCCAGGCTAGCAGCCCATATGCGGATTTAGGTTTTTTTCTGAACTGTATTCTGTTCCGTGAGTCTGGCTAGGCGGGTGGCTGGAAGTGGTTAACACTGTGTGCCTGTTTTGCAGATTGGAACATTGAGATAGACAGAGCCAACATCTTGCCCACGGCCTGACCGACGGTGAGTGGAGCCAAGCTTCAGATCCTGGGGTCCCGTCGCACGCCTCCTCCTCCTGCCTGTGTTTACTCATTAGGGTTTCTTCTTCCTCTCATTGGACTTAGTGGGGAATGACAAGAAGGCAAAGCGTCCCAGTGGCTTATCTGTGAGCTCAAACCAAAAGGTACCAAGTTACCTGAGGCTCACAGAGGTGCCACCTGGTGCCAATAGGCCTCAATACTTAACTCTGGAAGGAACCACACGCGTGTCAGAGTGCTGTGTGCTGGGTGATGTGTGTCACAGTGCTGCGTGCTGGGTGATGCATGTCAGAGTGCTGTGTGCTGGGTGATGTGTGTCACAGTGCTGCATGCTGGGTGATGCACATCAGAGTGCTGTGTGCTGGGTGATGCTCAGGGAGGCCGTGCGGGTGTGTGTGTGAGAGTGCTGTTTGCTGGGTGATGTGTGTCATAGTGCTGTGTGCTGGGTGATGCGTGTCAGAGTGCTGTGTGCTGGGTAATGTGTGTCACTATGCTGTGTTCTGGATGATGCGTGTCAGAGTGCTGTGTGCTGGGTGATGTGTGTTACAGTGCTGCGTTCTAGGTGATGCTCATCAGAGTGCTCTGTGCTGGGTGACACTCAGAGCCTCCATGTGGGCATGTGTGTCAGAGTGCCGTGTGCTGGGTGATGCTCAGGGCAGACATCTGGGCATGTGTGTCAGGTGGGCTGCTGGATGCGGGGTGGTCACTGCCTCACCTCTAGGACTGAGGGGTGGTGGGTTGCCCAGCTCCATATGGGTGTGATAACCTGGCCATGAGAGAGCCTTGTGGACATGTGTTGGACATGGAGCATCCGTGGTGGTGGAAGCCCTCCGGTGACGGGCTGCAGGGCAAGGCTCTGGGAGAGGACGCAGGACCCCTCCCTCTGGCCTGTCTGCAGATCAGCTTCGTCTGCCCTCACCTGGGCCTGCACGGTTCAATCCACTGTGATTGGACCCACGTGACTGTGGTTGCTTGGTGATTAAAAGCGCGTGTTGCTCTGGGCACATCCAGGAACTGCAGAAAGAGGTTTTTCTCATTCCTGTGCTAAATGAAAGTATAACTTTTTAAAAACAGGGAAACTATTCCTGCACAAAAGAACTGTGACTGGAGCTGTGACCAGCAGGGCAGAGACAGGGGAGTGACCCCTGGAGTGTGGGACCTTCAGTCCTCCTGTGCCCGAGGGGAGGGAAAAGCCAGCAACACCGGCTGCAGGTGAGGAGGAGACTGGGCTACCCCATTCAACACACCCAGGGGTGAGTCATTCCCGGCCAGTGAGGCCAGGGGTCTCAGAACCGGGGACTGGAGCAGGCACACCAGCCCTCTACTCCTGAGAGATCACCCACAAGCCCCATCAAGATCCCTCGTCACCATAAAATTTAACTATAACTAATTGATAATAAATTACAAACAAAAGCATCATAATTTATAGGCTTCTATACTCCTGAGTACTTGGGAAGTGAGTGCAGTTGCTTGCTGTACCCAAAACAGATTCATTGTGAGCTGAGAACTATTATTGCCCCTGATTTCTCGATGTGGCAGCTAAAGCTCAGGGGTGTTTGCAACTCAGCTGTCTCAGCCACAGAGCCCTCCTTGTAACCTGGTGGAGTGCAGTCTCATCTTAGTGACTACTGTATTTTAGCTGTTCCCTGGTGGAACAGGTCACCCTGTAAATGTAAACCACATGAATACCCAGGGAAAGTCCAGGGGGAGGGAATGGAATATGAGGGAAAAACAGGCAGGAGAGCCAAAGGGGAAGAGACCAGGCAGAGGCTGCCCCAGTGCTAAAATCAAAGGTCCCTGATGGGCACGGGTGGTGTGAACAGGTTCTGGAGGCCGGGTCCTGATCTGGGGTTTCCTGTAATGTGGTCATGTGTGGAGGCCGGGTCCTGAGCCAGATTTTCCTGTAACGTGGTCACGTATGGAGGCCGGGTCCTGATCCAGGGTTTCCTGTAACGTGGTCTCCTGTAACGTGGTCACATGTGGAGGCCGGGTCCTGAGCCGGGTTTCCTGTAACGTGATCATGTGTGGAGGCCGGGTCCTGAGCTGGGTTTTCCTGTAATGTGGTCATGTGTGGAGGCCAGGGCCCTCGGGCTGTGGGCTGGGCTGATGCTTCCATCCAGGGAAAGGGTGGCAAATGGTGGCCTTGGTCTCTTCTGAACTTTCCAGTTCAGTTACTTTTCCAAAAGGGTGCTCAGCCTTCCTTTTCAGGACAATTTAGTGTGACCTCTTCACCTTGGGATGGGGTGGGTGGCTTGTTATGGGGGAGGGCATTGCAGAGTGGGAGATTGTTTGGTTCAGTCGGGGTGAGGAGGAAAAGGACTTCACCCTCTTCTCAGAACAAATGTTCTCCTAAAGTTGTGCCTCATGCCAGATCACTGTTCTGAGAATAAACATTAAAATGAGCTGAAAACACTGAAAGAAAAATAAGTAAAGACACAAAGAGCTGAAGGTCCTGAAAGTTCGAGGATGTGCAAGGACACCTGGGGTTCTTCGGGGTCTCAGGGGATTGAGGGCATCCTGGGAAGTGACGTTCCTGCTCTCAGAGAGTTATAGGACACCTGAGGTTCTTCAGGGATCTTGGGATTGAGGGCATCCTGAGAACTGAGGTTCCTGCTCTCAGAGTTCTAGGATGTGCAGGGATACCCGGGGTTCTTTGGGGGGTTTCAGGAATGGTGGACATCCTGGGAACTGAGATTCCTACTCTTGGAGAGTTCTAGGACACCCAGGGTTCTTTAGTGGGGGGTCTCAGGGGATTGCGGAAACAGATGCCTGCTCTCAGAGCTGGGGAAGGAAGAAGGATACAGCTTTCTGTCCCAGATTCCAGAGACTGAGGAACAACTAGGGTGTGCCCACTCAGAGAGACGCAGGGAGACCATGCCTGTCCATCCACCCACTCACGCTGTCTGGCATCGGCCACAGGCATGGTGCTGGGGCAGCCACTATGTCCACCTACCTGTGAGCCCAGCGTCTCCCGTGAGTGCCTCTCACTGCTGGCCGGTTCCCAGACAGGCATCAGCGCAGATGAGCACCTCAGTGCAGCCAGGAGCAGCCCTTATCACATACGCTTGCCTCTGATGATCCTGTAAAAAGACTGTTCATTTTGGGGGGTTCCTAGTCCTGGAATTTTGCTTCCACCTTCAGGAAATGCACCTGGTGACTCTTCTGAGTCTTGCTAAGAACTCCTGTTGCCACGATGAATACCCCTGTCATGAGGACTAGTCTGGGAAAGGTTCCAGCTGTGTCTCCGGCCACAGCCTCTGGCCTGCCATGTGAACCACTCGGTCTGGCCGTTGTCACCCTGATGGTGAACTGCGCAGTTTCAGTTTCAGCATTGAAGGGTCAGTCATTGGAAACTGTATAGACAAGCGGATGTCAGCACAGGAGACAGCTGTCCCACCCTTGTCGCGGTCACTCTTGCCTTGCTGTAAGGACATTTTCGAAACAGGGTGATTTGTGAGGAAAAGAGGTTTTACTGGCTCACGGATCTGCAGGCGTCACAGGAAGCATGGCACCGCAGACTGCGTGGCTTCTGGGGAGGCCTCTGGCAGCTTCCAGTCATGACGGGAGGCGGTGGAGGAGCAGGCACATCACACGGTGAAGGCAGGAGACAGACAGAGGGCGGGAGATGCCACCCACTGAAAACAGCCAGGTCTCTGAGAGCTCACTCGTGAGGACAGCATGAGGTGGTCCAAACCTTTCATGGGAAATCCACCCCCAGGACCCAGTCACCTCCCACCAGACCCTGCCTCCAATACTGAGGATTTCAATTCAACCTGAGATTCGGGCAGGGACAAAAACACCAATTATATCACCCTTTGAGGCCCTTGTTTTCTGTGTGATTATCTTAAAGAGTCACAACTGTTAAGGCACGACAGGACCTTAGAAACACAACCTTTTCATTTTGAACAGGAGGAAACTGAAGTCTGGAATAAAGTGACTTGTCTGAAGTTCGGTAGCAGGTTCTGGCAAGTTCTATTATTTTCTTCCAGGATGGCACTCTCCCACCTTATCTTATGACCATGGCCCTTGAATGCCAAGTTTTCAGAGGACTCAGATAGAGAGGGGTTGCTTGAAGCTCTGGGCTGGAACCCAGAACGGCAGCCATGGATTGGGTGGAAAATTAACAGCAGTTTGCAGGTGTAGACCCCACCCTGCTCCTCAGGACCTCAACGCACCCACCCAGCCTATGCAGGCTTATGAGTTGTGAAGAAATCACATCAAGATTAGATGTTTACTCAGCTGATTTTTTTTTAAATTTATTTTTATTAAAAAAAATTTTTTATTGCATTTTAGGTTTTGGGGTACATGTGAAGAACATGCAATATCGTTGCATAGGTACACACGTGGCAGTGTGATTTGCTGCCTTCCTCCCCTTCACCTATATCCGGCATTTCTCCCCATGCCATCCCTCCCCAACTCCCCACCCTGCACTGTCCCTCCCCTATTTTCCCCCAACAGACCCCAGTGTGTATTTTAAAAAAATTTGTATTTATTTTATTTTATAGAGACAGGGTCTCAGTATATGGCTTAGGGTAGTCTTGAACTCCTGGGCTCAAGCATTCTTCCCACCGTGGTCTTCCAAAGTGCTGGGATTACAGGTATGAGCCACCATGCCTGGCCTCAGCTGAATTTTAAGTCCAATGTTATTCAAGTTTTCCCAACTTAATTTGATGAGCTTATTATTTAGGTCAGTATGAAAGTCTGCTGCAGACAATCTAGAACATTCCTACACCCCACTTTATTTATGAATACGGATCCATTGCTTCCAAATGAGATATCTGAAAATAAAATTCAGTCTTGCATCAAAAATAGAATATACTGTATTAATAATTGTTGTGTGACAAATTGCCCCAAACCTTGGTGGCTTAAATGGTAGATGGTTATCTCATGGTCTCCATAGGTCAGGAATCTTGGCATGGCCTTCACGGGGCTCTGCAGTGCAGGGTCTGTCTCAAGGCTGTCAGATGTCAGCTGAGACTACAGTCATCTCAAGGCTCAGCTGGGGCAGAACTTGCTTACAAGCTCACTCAGTGGCTTGGCAGAGGTTGTTGGGGTTCCCCAAGGCTGTTCACCCGAGGGCCACGGGTCCTCGCTGGCTGTTCACCGGAGGGCCACGGGTCCTCGCTGGCTCTTCACCCGAGGGCCTCGGGTCCTCTCTGGCTGTTCACCAGAGGGCCTCAGGTCCTCGCTGGCTGTTTACCTGAGGGCCACGGGTCCTCGCTGGCTGTTTGCTGTAGACTTCTCCTGAGGGCACCTCACAGCACAGCAGCTGGCTTCATCAACATGAATGGGTGGGAGAGGCTGAGACTGAGAGTGTGTACCTGTAATCAGGAGAGAGGCTAGGATGGAAGTCTCAGTCTTTTATAACCTAATCTCAGAAGTGGCATTCATCACTTTTGTCATAATCTATTTGTTAGAAGCAAGTCACGAGGCTCAGGCCACGCTCATGGGGAGGAGATAAAAGGGAGTGAATCCCAGAAGGAGGGTCATTACAAGCTGCTTCAGAAGCTGCTGAGCACATGTACTATGATCAGGTCAGGTCTATTCTGGGAATGTGTTAGGGTGGTTCAGTAGTGGATTACCAACAAAACCATCACATCAACAGGTTGTAAAGAATTAAATCATCATGACAATATATACTGAAAAGACATGTAATATAACTTAACAGCCATTCCTAATTAGAAAAAAAAAAAACTCTATGTAAAATGGGAACAGAATGAAACTACTTAAGTATAATCAAAACCAACAAACCCCCTTCAGTTAAATTCAGGGTCTAGACAGGGAGGCCTTTATTACCATTATTTAACATTGTGTTGGAGATTGTAGAAAAAGCAGCATAAGAAAACAAAAGGGAATAAGTGATATACAACTAAAAAAGGAAACAAAATGACTTCCTTTGTGCAGACAACACGAATGCACGTCTGGAAAACCCAAGAGATGCTAGCAATTAATGAAGAATTTGGCTACGTGGCTGGATACAAAATAGCTGTATAAAAACCAGTAGCTTAAAAACAAAACAAAACAACAGTCCAACAAACAAAAAAATAGCTTTCTTTCAACAAAGATGCCAAGAACACACAATGGGGAAGGCAGTCTGTTGGATCAAGGTGTTGGGAAAACTGCATATCCACATATGGAAGAAAGAAGGTGAACCTGAATCCCACCCACATATTTACAGGAATTAACACAAAGTGGAGTAACGATGTGCCTGGAAGACCCGAAACTGTAAAACTACCAGAGGGAACTACAGAGAAAAAGCTCCACGACATTGATCTGGGCAGTGATTTCCTGAATTTGACCCCAAAGGCTCAGGCAACAAAAGCAAAAACAGACCAACAGAATTACATGAAACTAAAAAGCATCTTCACAGCAAAGAAAACAATTGATAGAGTGAAGCTGCGACCTACAGACTGAGAAAAAATCTTTGGAAATCATACATTGCATAAGGGGCTAATTTTCAAAATATATGAAGAACTCAAACTACTTAATAACAAAAATTAAAACCCTATTAAAAACAGGCAAAGGACTTGAGTAGACATTTCTCAAAAGAAGACGTACAAATGGCCAACAGATGTATGAAAAAATGCCCAACATTTCTAATCATTAGAGAAATGCAAGTTAAAACCACAGTGAGACATCTCATACCTGTTAGGCTGTGATAAAAAGATAGCAGGTGAGTGTTGGCTGAGATGTGGGGCAGAGGGAGCACTGGCATGCTGCTAGTGGCATTGTAAATCAGAATAGCCAGTTTGGAAAGCAGTATGGAGGTTACTGAAAAAACTAAAACTAGGCTTATCCTATGGTTCAGCAACCCCACTACTGGGTATTCACCCAAAGGAACTCATTCATTGACGAGGCATCCCCCCTCCCACGTTCATTGCCACATTATTCACAATAGCCAAGATATGGAAACAACCCAGGTGTCCATCAACAGACGAATGCATTTTTTAAAATGTGCTATGCATACACAATGGAATACTATTTAGCCTTAAAAACAGGAAATTCTGTCCGTTGCAATAACACGAACACATCTGGAGGACATTACGGTAAGTGAAATCAGCCAGGTGTGGAGAGAAGAAATGCTGTATGATGTCACTTACGTGCAGAGTTTTAAAAAAGTCAAACTCATAGAAGTAGAGAGTAGACTGGTGGTTGCCAGAGGCTGGGTGAGGGGGACGTGGGAGGAAAGTGGACAAGGAAGGGGAGATACTGGACCATGGTACAAAGTTCAGTTAGACAGGAGGAATGTGTTCTGGGTTCTGTTGCACAGCATGGTGGCTGGAGTTGACAGTAATGTATTATATATTTGAAAATAGCTAAAAGGGAGGATTTCCAGTGTTCTCACCACAAAGAAATGATAAATATTTGAGGTGATCAATATGCTATTTAGTGTGATTTGATCATTCCACAATATATACATGTACCAAAACATCATATTGATCCCATAAAATATGCTATTATTTGTCAATTAAAAATAAAATAAAAGCACACCTGGCTTCATCATAGTCAAACTGCTGAAAACAAAATGTAAAGAGAAAGTTTTAAAAGCAGCCAGGGGAAAATGGCATAGTCTGCACAAGGGTCAAGGATGGAATGACCACTCACTTCTCCCTAGAGACAGTGGAGGCTGGAAAACAGTGGAATGCCATACGTAAAGGGCTAGAAGAATGAAAGAAACAAACTGTCAACCTGGTGTTCTATATCAGGAGAAAATACTATTCAAGAATAAAAACAAAAACTACAAGCAATATAAATCCTACCAATGGAGAATAGTTGAAAAATAACAGTACACCCATGACATGGAAATGTCCTATTATGTGTCCGTTAAAAAGCATGAGTTAGACTAAGCCAGCTGACGTGGAAGGGGTGAGACATTGTGTGTTCGTGTGTGTTTACAATATGCTTGTGTGTGTTTACATACGAGTGGCTTGCCGAGGGGAAGGCGGGTCAGTCTCTCCCAGGTGTTGCCCATAATTGGGTAAACTGACGAATTTAGAGACGATAGTAAAAATGGCTAGAAGTTGGGGCTCTTCATTATCGGCGTCCGTCCGCAATTCTCGCGTCAGTGATCCGACGCTGTCCCCTATGCTGACGGAAGGCCTCTCTGCTCGCTCTCCGGCAAGCCGAGACGTCTCCACACTTGGTTTATGTAAACATGAAGACGCGCATGGAAGGGCACACAATTGGTTGTTGGCGCAGGTTACCTGGAAGGGGTTAGGGTTGGGACGGCGGAGGGAAGGACAGATCGCGAAGCAAAAATGGAAGAGCACGCAGAAGGGACTGCCCCGAAATCCTGAACAGTATTGTGATATGACATGCACACGGTAACTGAAGATTACATACATGTGCATGTAAATAAAGGGGAATTTTAAAATTAAAAGAAAAAGCCCAGATTCTCTTTTTAGAAAAACTCACTTCCCACTGAATTCAGAAGGGTTAGAGTCCCCTAAAGGCCGCACGCGTCTCCTCCCAGAGCTGAGCGTGTCCACTGCAGAGCCTGGACGTGTCTGGTATGCAGTGCGATGGCTTCTTCTCTGAATGAGGGACAGTTTTCCCATCTGCAGAAGGGCACCTGCCTCACAGAGCAGCTCTGGGTCTCGTAAATGGACAGTACGCGAGAGTTTACTGCCAGGCGGTCTGCATGTCACAATCTACTTCAGGATTTCTAAGAATGATGTCTGGTCCCACCCGAGACCCTAGACTTTCTCAGACAGAATCTGCGAGGGGGTGGCCTAGGCAGAATTATCTTTTTTTTTTTTCTTTTGAGATGAAGTTTTGCTCTTGTTGCCCAGGCTGGAGTGCAGCGGCAGGATCTCGGCTCACTGCAACCTCCACCTCCCGGGTTAAGGCAATTCTCCTGCCTCAGCCTCCCCAGTAGCTGGGATTACAGGCATGCACCACCGCAGCCGGCTAATTTTGTATTTTTAGTAGAAATGGGGTTTCTCCATGTTTGTCAGGCTGGTCTTGAACTCCTCACCTCAGGTGGTCCGCCTGCCTCGGCTCCCCAGAGCGCTGGGGTTACAGGTGTGAGCCACTGCGCCCGGCCCTAGAATTATCTTTTGAAAGCTTTGTGTATTAGGTGCTTGATAAAAGCTAGGTGGATTTGAATTTGGCCACAGCTCAGATAATCTGGGGAACTGGGGTGTCTGCTAAGGATACGTGACCATCTCCTGGTGTAAACCCTCCAAATGACGGTGGAGCCAGGCCTCACTGAGTGCGGAGCTGAGGAGACTTGCTTGTTCATGCTTACTTGAACGCAGCTGCACCTCCCTGAATTTCACTTTGTTTCTATGATTCTCTCATTCTTTCTTCAATCTTCCTTTCCCCACCCAAAGTAGACGCTGCCCCTTTTCTCGCTTTCTTCCTCCACTTAATCGTTTTTTTTCCCCTTTCCTTATTCCTCCTTCTTAACAGCTCCTGTGTGTTGTATGTATTTTAAAAGTTTTCATCTTTTCTGTTTTTAATTAAAAGAAGCGCTTACGCCTGTCTCCAAACCCTTGCACGTGGCACTCGGGGAACGGGGGCTTGCTGGGCTTATGAGATGCAGCTGTGACCTCTCTCGCCCTGCAACACCCTCTCTGCCAGAAACAGCTCAGCAGGAAGGCAGCGGGGCACCCCGGAGACATGCCCTGGGCCCACCTCACAGCCTCTGCTCCCCTCCCTTCACGGCAGAGTGGCTCAGGAACAGTCTGCACCCTCCTGCCCGGAGGTCAGGAAAGGCCACTCCTGGCCCTGGCAGCTTTGTGGCTCTTGGTGGACCTCAGAACCCTGTGGGGGCCGGAGGGCTGAGTGAGTCCCCGGAGCGCTGGGGAGGGCAGGCGCCTTCCACACTCCCAGGCATTTGGGGTTGTGGTCTCTCTCTTCCTTGATTCGAAGAGGCCACTTCAGCTGGTGACTCTGGTGTTTCCAACTTTGGCTATCAGCAAACACTGCTGGGGGCTCTGCCCGGTCCACACCCAGCTTCTGTGAGCACGGAGGAGGCGGCATCTGCAGAGTCTGACACAGCTCATGCCTACGTTTTTACAGAGCAGCCTGGCCGTCCTTGGCTAGCTACCTCCAGCGACATGAAGCCGAGAAGCAGAAGCCCCAGGAGGTGAGGAGAGTGGGCTGATGCCAGGGCTGGGTCACCTGCAGGCTTCGTGCGGCCCCGTGGCCCGACGAGCAGCCCGTGCCGAGCCCAGCCCCCAGGAATGCTGCCTGCGTGCTCGTGCCTTTATACTGGGACACACGGGAACTCAGGGCTCCACCCTCCAGCCTCTGCTCCAGCATGCGGTGGGTCCCAGGAGACGGAGAGCCAGTCCTTCCTCTGCAGCTGCCCTGGGTAAGTGATACTGTGGCTGTTATCCACCAGAAATGCACCGACTGCTCCACCAGTCAAAGTTCCTCCTACTCTGGGATTTTCTCTCTTAACCATTTGCTTGGTTTAGGAAAAACCTAAGCTGCTGCCTCCCCAATTCATCATGGAAACCCTCTGTCTCACTACTGTGGTGTGAAGGCTGTTATCACTAACTCCCAACGGTTCCTATAATCCCTTATGTGCATTCAGGGGACTGGGGAGGTACTGGACACTGTGCTGGGTGCTGTGTCGCTGGACCCTACAGGGAGATGGGAAGAAAGGGCCCGAGAGATGTGGGGAGCAGCCTTCCTGTCTGAGCTGTCACTCAGCTCTGTGCTTTATGCCCCCGGCGCACCAGCTGAAGGAACTCCAGGTGGAGGAAGGCTGGGCCCTGTGAGGGGCATTTGAGGGGGATGCTCTGGCCAGCCTCAGCTGTGAGTCCACCTAGGGGGAGGAGGGGACAAGCCACCTCGTGGATGTTGTACACAATGGCCCAAAAGTGAACTTAAAAATGAAGTTAAGGAGAATCCAAATATGACATAAGCCATCTGAAGACACAGCCTAGGAGAATGTCCTTGAACCTCTGGACTGTGGGGTGACTTGCATCATACAGGTTGATATGGAAGTGCTTATCTCTATAACTTCCCTGTGCTCTCTCTGAAGAGAAGATGTTTTGATGGCTTCGTGGCCCATGTGGCACCTATAAAAGCAGAGCCCTGGGAGCCTGAGTCTGACTGTGTCTCTAGCATTGCTTGAGGGTGGGGTCCTGTGTGGGAGGCACATCCTGGCATTGGAGGTGGGTGCCCCCAGTCTCTACATATTAATGGCCCTGTTAGGGTTACTTTGCCCATCCCCTTGGCACAGATTCTCTGTTAATTTTCTGATTATAACTTAAGGATTGTGGTTTTAGCATGGCATCTAAGATCTCTGGTCTAACATAAGGTCACAAAGATTTTTTTCCCCTATATTCTACAAGTTTTATAGATTTAGCTATTTAGTCCATTTCACACTGCTGATAAAGACATACCCGAGACTAGGTAATTTATAAAGAGAAAGAGGTTTAATGGACTCAGTTCTATTTGGCTGGGGAGGCCTCACAATCATGGCAGAAGGCAAAAGGCACATCTTACATGGCGGCAGGCAAGAGAAAGCTTGTTCAGGGGAACTCGCATTTATCAGATCTCGTGAGACTTACCATCATAAGAACAGCATGGGGAAGACTCACCATCATGATTCAGTTACCTCCCACAGGTCTCTCCCACAGTGCGTGGAATTATGGGAGCTACAATTTGAGATTTGGGTGGGGACATGGCCAAACCTTGTCAAGGTCTATAATACTTTAGAGTTACTTTGTGTGTATGGTCTGAGGAAAGTTCTATATTCATCTTTCTTGCATATGGACATCCATTTTCCCAGCATTATTCATTAAAAGACTGTCATTTCCCCACATTGAACTGCCTTGCTACCTTTGTTGGAGGTCAGTTTATTGTAAATGTAAGGATTTATTTCTGGGCTCTCCATTCTGTTCCGTTAATCTAGAAGTCCATCCTTAATGCCAGTTCCACACTGTATTGATTATTGTGGCTTTGTAGTAAGTGTTGAAGTTAGGAAATGTAAGTCTGCAAAAAGAGCCTGCTGGGACTTCAGCATAGATCATAGGGAGTTTACAAATTAACGTGGGGAGAATAGCTATTTCACAATGTCAAATCTTCCCATCCACAAACATTGGCTCTCTCTCCATTTATTTATTTATATCTTCTTTAAAGTCTCTCAGCAGGTTTTGCACTTGTTTTGTTAAATTTAACTTATCTTTTTCCCCCCATTTTGACGCTACTGTGAATAGAATTTTCTTAATTTTCCTACTCATTGCTATTATACAGAGCTACAATTGATGGCATATAGAAATATAGTTGATTTTTGAAATTGTGTATCTTGTGATCTCGCTAACTTTATTAGTTTCAGTAGTATTTTTGGTGGATTTCTTAGAATTTTGTACAAAAACATAATGGCAAATAGAGTTTTACTTCTCTTTTTTCCAATACAGATGCCTTTATTTCATCTGCTACCTTGTGGCATTGGCTAGAACCTCAAGTACAATGATCAATAGAAGCCATGAGAGTGGGCATTCTTTCCTCATTCTTGATCTTAGAGGAAAACTTTGTAATCAGTCTTTCACCATTAGGTGTTATGTTGGCTGTAGGTTTTACCTAGATGCCCTTCGTCAACTTGAGGAAGTTTATCTTCCATTTGCAGTTTATGGAGCTATTTTATTATGGAAGAGTGTTGGATATTTTTGAATGCTTTTTCTGAGTCTATTGAGATAATCATGTGGTTTTTGTTCTTTATTCTATGTATGGTATATTCCATTAGTTAAGTATTGGATGTTAAACCAATGTTTGGATGTTAGGGTATAAATCCTCCTTTGTTAATATTTCATTAAGGATTTTTGTATCTATGTTCATGACAGATGTGGTGCTATGTTTTTCTTTACTTGTGACGTCTTTGGCTAGGATGTAAGGATGACACTGACCTCATCAGATGAATTGAGAGGTATTTCTTCCTCCTCTGTTTTCTTGAACAGTTTGTAAGGGATTGGTATTATTTCTTTTTTAATATTTACTAGAATTCACCAATGAAGCCATCTGGCTTTTCCTTATAGGATGATTGTAATTATTATTAATTCAATGTCTTTACTAGTTATGTGTCTATTCAGATACTCTGCCTTCTTGAGTCAGATTTGGTAATTTGTGTATTTCTTCGAATTTGTGCATCTCTAATGGAATTTGTCCATTAGACATTCTAAGAGGTCTAAAATTTACTGGCGTAAAGTTGTTGATATTATTTTATGAAACTTTTAACATGTGTGGGATCAACAGTGACTCTCCCTTCTTACCCCTGGTTTTAGGCACTTGTAGAAGGATGGGAGGGGTATGAAGATTTTGGCTTCACATCCTCTGCCCTTGCCCTGGGCCCTCTGGTTTGACCTGACTCCCAGCATACCCTGTGGCTGGTCATCTGACCCGGCTGACCGGTCACATGTGATCAGTGGGGGCAGTGATTAGCACTGGAAAGGGGCTCAGTAAATGTTAGCTTCTCTTCTGTGTTTGCCTTCCTTGGCTCTCGGTCAACCAGGACGGTGGCAAATTCCCCACGTGGTCTGGACAGGAAAGTCCCAAGTACCTCTCTGGCCTGGGGTGTGGCCACATCACAGAGGGGTCCTCCCCACCACATACAGACACACAGACACACGCAGCAGTGTGGCTGCCCTCCACCCTGCGTCCTGCACAGAATGGGGACTGGAGGGGGCTGGGGCTGGGTGTGGGTGACAGGATGGTCACCACTGGGGGCACAATCCAGGTGTTGGTGCTAGGTGAGGGTGTAGGAGTGGCCGGGTCATGAGCTGGGGTACGGGCCAAGGCCAGCTACCACTCAGGGGCTCCGTGCCTTTGTCCTGCGCTGGCCCCAAGGCAAGCCAGACGTGGGCCGGGTGCACCCTCGCTGACTCTAGCTGGTGGCAGGGGAGTGAGAGTGCCAGTCAGACCTGGGAAGGGGCCACCCTCCTGGTCCTCTGCTTTTCCCCTTTCCTGTCCCTGAAAGAGCCACAGAGAAAATGATGTCTGCATCAAATACCGTCTCCTCACAGATGCCTCTGGCCTGGAAACGCCCGCAGCTCTGCTGACTGGCTGGAAGCTGCAGGCTCTGGCTTTCGTGCTCCTTGTTAACATTTTTGTTCCTATCTACACTAATTAGGCATAAACAGCGGACAAAACTCCCCAAGTACGGGGGATGCTAATGGCCTGTCAGGAGGCCTCGCCTGTGGGGCTCATGGGGTTCCTGTTGCAAGAGCAGAAGTTGTGCTTTTGTTTAAAGCAAGCAATGTGGATCTTGCCCAGCATTGAGTTTGCAGGTGCCCCCAAGCTTTCAGAGCTGCTGGAGAAGATTTTAGGGGGTCTTGCTGGCTCTGTGACAAGCCCCCCGGGAGTCTTGCTCCATGCCGAAGCCACGCCCCAATGTGGCAGTCACCAGCAGCCCTGTCCAGCCCTGTCCTCGGAGCCCCAGGCACACACCTGCCAAGCGGCCGCTTGGGGGCTTTTTCCCGGTGAATCCCAGCGGGGTTGGCAGGGAGTGAACCCAGTCTGGTTTCCTCCCCTAACTGAGCCCCACCTGAGCCCCACCTGTCTCAGAAGGACAGTGACATGGTTTGGATATCTGCCCTCACCAAGCCTCATGTTGAAATGCAATCCCCAGAGTTGGAGGTGGGGCCAGGTGGGAGGTGTTTGCTTCATGGGGGTGGATCCCACAGAGCCTGGTGCTGTCCTTGTAACGGTGAGTTCGCGCTTATGGGTCTGGTTGTATAAAGCGTGGCTCCTCCCTCCCGCACTTCCACTCCTGCGATGTGGGACGCCTGCTCCCCTCACCTTCTGCCATGATCGCAGCTTCCTGAGCCTTCCCCAGAAGCAGATGCAGGCGCCAGGCTTCCCGTACAGCCTGTGGAACCATGAGCCAGTTAAACCTTTACTCTTACAAATGACACAGCCTCAGGTATTTATAGCAATGCAAGAATGGCCTAATGCAGACAGCCAGCACACCCTCCACTGGGGCCACCATAGCTCAGAGTGAGGCGTCCACTCCTCACGGCCAGCACACCCTCCACTGGGGCCACCACAGTGCACAGCGAGGCGTCTACCCCTCACGGCCAGCACATCCTCCTCTAGGGACCCCACAGCGCAGAGCGAGG
>PVKP010038516.1:0-20828 GCA_004027715.1 Plecturocebus donacophilus
TCAGATGATCCACCCACCTCAGCTTCCCAAAGTGCTGGGATTATAGATGTGAGGCACTGTGCCCAGCTACCTTTTGACATTTCTACCAGCAATATGTGAATGTTCTAATTACTCTACATCATCATGAATGCTTGTCATTCTCTCTCTCTCTCTTTTTTTTTGAGATAGAGTCTTGCTCTGTCACCCAGGCTGGAGTGCAGTGGCACGATCTCAGCTTACTGCAACCTCCACCTCCTGGGTTCAAGTTATTCTGCCTCACCCTCCTGAGTAGCTGGCATTACAGGTGGATGCCACCACACCCGGCTAATTTTTGTATTTTTAGTAGAGACAGGGTTTCACCATGTTGGTCAGGTTGGTCTTGAACTCCTGACCTCGTGATCTGCCCACCTCAGCCTCCCAAAGTGCTGGGATTACAGGCGTGAGCTACCACTCCCGGCCCATTCTCTTTTTTAAAATGATAATAGCCATCATAGTAAGTAAGCTTGGATGTGTTAACGCTCACGTGTGATTGGGAAATTATAGACCTATTTAGTGGAATCTGTAAATGGCAGAGAGTATGAGTGGCAGAGACTGTGGCCATAGTTGGTGGTAGCACAGCCACAAAGAGACACTGAAGAGGCTCCCACAGAATATGGCCACAGACCAACTAGTGCCAGAGAACCCAAAAAGGCCAGAGAGAGGCACGGCTGCACAGATGAGGGAAGTACAGTAGAGCCACACCCAGAAAACTGTGCTTAGCTAGGGCAGCTTTCTACCACAAGCATGTAGAGTTTTCTGGCTGGCAACGTGCAAAGAGGAACCAAAGCTATTAAAAGAATGAAGGAATTGGTCCATCACGAAAGACTAAAGCTCCAAGGGGTAGTTTGGGTCATCTGTGTCCACTGTTTACAATTATATAATGAGCAAAACCAACCAAGCAATATTTTTTAAGGAAAAGGATGTCTTCTGTAGGGAATATATACTAGTTATATTGCAAAGACTTGGAAACAGCAGTTGAGTTCAATATTAAACCAAAAAATATTAGCATAATACAAAATGAGGAATAGTTTTGCCAGAAAGTGAGGAAGTACTATTTTTGGAAATCTCTCTGATGAAAGTAGTTTGTCTTATTGAAAGCAAAGTTCCATCTTTCTACAGATCCATCAAGTAACAGAAGAATGCTCAGTTATGGCTTCTTTGTTTTTTGTTTTTGTTTTTGTCATTCAAGACCAGGCACAGTGGCTCACTGTAATCCCAGCACTTTGAGATGCCTAGAAGGGAGGATGGCTTGAGGCTGAGAGTTCAAGACCAGCCTGGTCAACATAGCAAACCCCTATCTCTATAAATAAATAAGTAAATAAATAAATAAGCCGGGCGTGGTGGCACACACATCTGGTCCCAGCTACTCAGAAGGCTGAAGCAGGAGGATCACTTGAGCCCATGGGTTTAAGGCTGCAGTGAGCTATGATCACTGCACTGTACTCCAGGCTGGGGGAGAAAGTAAAACTGTCTCAAAAAAGATAAAACAGCACTTTGGGAGTCTGAGGTGGGCAAAGCATGAGCTCAGGAGTTTGAGACCAGCCTGGCCAACATAGTAAAACTCCATCTCTACTAAAAATACAAAAATTAGCTTGGCATAGTGGCACGTGCCTATAGTCCTAGCTACTCAGGAGACTGAAGTAGGAGAATCGCTTGAACCTGGGAGGCAGAAGTTGCAGTGAGCCGAGATTGCACTATTGCACCATACTCCAGCCTGGGTTACAGAGAGACTCCATCTCAAAAAAAAAAAAAAAAAGACAAAATACACACCTATAATACCACACTTTGGGAGGCTGAGGCAGGCTGATCACTTGAGGTCAGGAGTTCAAGACCAGCCTGGCCAACATGGCAAAACTCCATCTCTACTAAAAGTACAAAAATTAGCCAGGGGTGGTGGCACACACCTGTAATTCCAGCTACTTGGGAGACTGATCCAAGAGAATCTGTTGCACCCGGGAGGTGGAAGTTGCAGTGAACCAAAATGACACCACTATACTTCAGCCTGGGTGACAGAGCAAGACTCCTTCTCAAATTAAATAAATAAATAAATTTTAATAATTATTTACACAATTGGCAAAACAATATTAGATTTGAAGGCAAAAGTCTCCCACAGTTCTATCAGCTGTTTAAATCAATATTTCTGTAGATACATGGTGCCCTCTAGCCTACGTCCATACACTTAGTCAATGTTTACAGATTTGAAGTAATGGTGATAGAATTTTCTTCTTCCTATCTTACTTAACATGACATCATGAGTAATTTTCTGTCTTGGTAGAATTTTCCCACCCTCCCCTCTGACTTCTGCCATTGCAAACAGTGCTAAAATGCCATATTGGTATAAATATACTTGTAGGCTGGTAATTTTATAAAATAATTTCAGAAGATAAATTGTGAAGAGGTGTCATTTCTGGGTCAAAGGGAACTTTTCTTTCTTTTTTTTTTTTGAGACAGGGTCTCACTCTGTCACCTAGGCTGGAGTGCAGTTGCACAATCTTGGCTCACTGCAATCTCAGCCTCCCAGGCTCAAGCAGTCCTCCCACCTTAGACTGCTGAGTCGCTGGGACTACAGGCCTGTGCCACCATGTCTGGCTAATTTTTTGTGTTTTTTGTAGAGACAGGGTTTTGCCATGTTGCCCAGGCTGGTCTCAAACTCCTGGGTTCAAGCAATCCACCAGCCTCAGCCTCCTAAAGTGGTGAGATTACAGGCATGAGCCACTGTGCCCAGCCACATGTATTTTCTTTTTATCTGAATGACATTGCCGAATTATTTCCCCAAAGCATTGCTGCAATTGTGTTTCTATCCACCAGGTATACAGTGTCTGATTTCACGTTTTCTTAACAGCCAGCCACTCTAATTTTTGCCAATCTCATGAGCTTTTTCTTTAAAAAACTGCTCCAGTTTGTTTAATTGGCATTTTCCTGATTACTAGTGAAACTGATCTTTTCACATATTTATTGGCTATTTAAATTTCTGTTCCTCTGAAAAACCTACTAAATTCCTTCCCCATTTTCCCACTGAATTTTTTGTGCTTTTCATCTCAAGTTGAGGCTGTCTGTGGAGGCAGGATATTAACCCTTCCTCTGCCATATGTATTGCAAGTACTTTTCCCAGCATGGGCCTCTCAGCCCCCTTTAGTCCTGAGTCAGAAAAATAAATACCCTTCATCATTGGAAAGGAGAGTGAGTCCAATTTGCTGCCTCTGTGGGCAACTTGCTCTATCATCTATCCGCTCCTCAACTGGTTGATTCTCTTCAAAATGGGAAAGAGTCTTTGCTGATGTGGAGGCTGGAACTGAAAGACTGAAGTCCCTGCATGAATGAAGGTGTGAAGCTGGGTGGGCTGGAGAAGAACACAGGTGTGTCCGAGAGAGAGAAGCAGGGGCTGGATCATGCTGGACCTGGTAGGGCTAAGGGTACGTTTATGTGCAAAGGGAAGTTATGCACTGGATTATGTTTTTGCAGCAGTGCCTCTGGATGGAGAATGTATTGGAAGGGAACAGGAAGGCAGGCATGGAGCCCAGTTAGGAGGACATCGTTATGGTCCAGGTGGGAGACCGCAGTGATTTGGACTAGGGTATTGGCAGTGGGGATAAGAAGTTGATAGGTGGCCGGACATGGGGGCTCATGCCTGTAATCCCAGCACTTTGGGAAGCTGAGGTGGGTGGATCATGAGGTCAGGAGTTCGAGACCAGACTGACCAATGTGATGAAACCTCATCTCTACTAAAAATACAAAAATTAGCTGGGTGTGGTGGCACATGCCTGTAATCCCAGCTACTCAGGAGGCTGAGGCAGGACAATCGCTTGAACCCAGGAGGTGGAGGTTGTGGTGAGCCTAGATCGCGCCACTGCACTCCAGCCTGGACGACAGAGTGAGACTTTGTCTCAAAAAAAAAAAAAAGTCAATAAGCATATTGAGATATTGAGCCAAAGAGGAGTGAATAGGTTATAAGAGATTAGGCATGGAGCCACAGGGAAGAAGGAGAGGTAGAAACTGGCTCCTCAAATTCTGGCTTAAGTAGCTGGAAAGAAGGGGCAGATTGGGGACAGGAGTTAAGTTTAGGGGGAAAGCAAGATCTCATCTTAGACTTGTTAATTCTGAGATACCTGTGAAATAGATGGAGAGATCCGGATATAGGAGGGTGATGCTCAGACTTGGCCTCTGGGCTGAAGACACGAATTTGGGACAAAACAGCAAAGTGATTATATTCAAAGCTGGGGGAGAGGATTAGTTTCCAGAGGGAAAGTGCAGACAGAGGAGATAAGTGAGGCTGGCCCCGGGAGAGGAGGAGCTGATGCAGGAGTCTGGAAGCATCAGGTGGACGCCAAGAGAGGAAGCATTTCACCAACAAGAGGCTGTGGCATGCTGCTGAGGACCATGGGAGAGGCCGCTCCTGGGTCTAAGAACAGGGAGTGGCCTTTCCAAAAACAACTGCAGTAAAGTGTTGGGAGCAGATGAGACTGCATTGGGAAATTAATGAAAGGTGAGTAAGCAGAGACATTGTTTGGAGACAACTGTCAGAAAGTTGAGTTGTGAGTGAAGAGTCAAGAAGTAAGCGCCAGGCACAGTGGCTCACACCTATAATTCCAGCACTTTGGGAAACCAAGGCAAGAGGATTGCTTGAGGCCAGGAGTTCACGGCCAGTCTGAGCAACGTAGCAAGGACCTGTCTTACAAATAATAAAAAAGATTTAGCCGGGTGCAGTGCTGCATGCCTGTGGTCCCAGCTACTCAGGAGGCTGAGGTGAGAGGATAGCTTGAGCCCTGGAGACTGAGGGTGCCGTGAGCCGTGATTGTACCACTGCATTCCAGACTGGGAGACAAAGCTAGACTCTGTCTCAAAAAAGAAAAAAAAAAGAAAAGAAATAGGGAGATAGGTGGAAAGGTGTGTAGTCAGAGATAGGCGTTTTGTTTTCTTAAGTGGGGGACCCTAGAGCGTAATTCAATGCAGGTGGGGTGGTATCCCTGACAAGGGGGAAGACAGTTCTTCCAGAGCATGAGAACAGGGCTTGTCCGGGGCAGAAGGAGGGTCACCTCCCTTGTCATAATAGAAGAAACAAAAGAGAAGATGGATGAAGATTGATGAAGGGAGAAGAATGAAGATAAAGTTCATCTCATGAAATTTCAGAATAGCAAAGAGAAAGAGAAAATCTTGCCAGAGACAGGAAATCAGGCACAGACGAATGAGAATCGTATTAGCATTGTGTCTGTCATTCGCAACACTGGGTGCTATGAGATGATGGAATACACTATAGATAGTTCTAAAAGAAGGCCAGATGCAGTGGCTCATGCCTGTAATCCCTGCACTTTGGGAGGCCAAGGTGGGCGGATGACCTGAGGTTTCGAGTTCAAGACCAGCCTGACCAACATGGTGAAACCCCACCTCTACTAAAATTATAAAAATTAGCCAGGTGTGGTGGTGCATGCTTGTAATCTCAGCTACTCTGAAAGCTGAGGCAGGAGAATCCCTTGAACCCAGGAGGCAGAGGTTGTGGTGAACCAAGATCA
The DNA here is from genome assembly GCA_004027715.1 of Plecturocebus donacophilus. Classification (NCBI taxonomy): domain Eukaryota; kingdom Metazoa; phylum Chordata; class Mammalia; order Primates; family Pitheciidae; genus Plecturocebus; species Plecturocebus donacophilus. Next base: position 5,526 of record PVKP010038516.1, read on the forward strand.
CGTCATTTCATTCCAGCCTGGGCAACGAGAGTGAAACTCCGTCTCAAAAACAAAAAAAAGATAGTTCTGAAGGAAATACGATTTTTAAGCCAGGCATGGTGGCTCATGCCAGTAATCCCAACACTTTGGGATGCTAAGGTGGGAGGATTGCTTGAGGTCAGGAGTTCAAGACCAGACTGGCCAACATGGTGAAACCCCGTCTTTACTAACAGTACAAAATTTAGCCAGGTGTGGTGGTGGATACCTGTAATTCCAGCTACTGAGGAGGCTGAGGCTTGAGAATCTCTTGAGTCTGGGAGGTGGAGGTTGCAGTGAGCCGTGATTGTACCACTGCATTCCAGACTGGGAGACAGAGCTAGACTCTGTCTCAAAAAAGAAAAAAAAAGAAAAGAAAGAGGGAGATAGGTGGAAAGGTGTGTAGTCAGAGATAGGCATTTTGTTTTCTTAAGTGGGGAACCTTAGAGCGTAACTTACTAGTCGAGACTGCACCACTATACTCCAGCCTGGGTGACAAGCATGACTCTGTCTCAAAATAAATAAATAAATACAATTTTTTTTCTTTTTGTTGTAAATAAATACAGTTTTTAAACCCAGAGCTCTACACCAGCATGCAAATGGAAAGCACAAAATAGAGACATTTTTAGTCATCTAAAGACCCTTAAAGAATTCCCTGAAAATTTTCTTATAAGACAAATTCCAACAAGTCAGAAAATGAATCCATGAGAAAGATAAGTGATACTAAAAACAGTGACAAGCAAAAAAAAAAAAAAAAAAAAAAAAAAAAAAAAAAAAAAAAAAAAAAAAAAAAAAAAAAAAAAAAAAAAAAAAAAAAAAAAGGGGGAGTGGGGACATGAACTTATAATTAAAAATAAATAATTGCTGGCTTTTTTAAAGGTAGTCCAAAGCTCAAGTTCAGATTATGTAAACATGAGAGATGGAGGGGAAGAGAAGGAGGAGAGGCATGAAATCCTACTAAGTTCCTTGTCTTGTTCAGGGCAGGAAAGATACTGGGTATCACTAAATATTGGTAGAAAAAATGTGTTTTAAAAATGTGACTGCCAGCCGAGTACAGGCATGAGTACAGTGCTCATGCCTGTAATCCCAGCACTTTGGGAGGCCGAGGCGGGCGGATCACCTGAGATCAGGAGTTTGAGACCAGCCTGGCCAACATGGTGAAACCTCATTGCTACTAAAAATACAAAAATTAGCCGGGTGTGGTGACACATGCCTGTAATCCTGGCTACTCAGGAGTCTGAGGCAGGAGAATTGCTTGAACCTGGGAGGCAGAGGTTGCAGCAAGCTGAGATTACGCCATTGCACTCCAGCCTGGGCAGCAAGAGCAAAACTCTATCTCATAAAAAACAAAAAACAAAAAAAATGTGATTGTAATCCTAGAAGAATAAACGATGTATAAATTCTGTATATCCTAATTCCCAGAGGGAAAAAGAATGGAAGAAAGAAAATCCTGTTCTTCAAGGAAAGGAAAAGACTTTTTTAATGAAAAAAAAGACAACAAAAGAAAAATACTTCTGTATAGAAATAAAAATAAGAAACATAAAATAAGATGGTACAAACAGTTTCAAACATATCTCATTAAGGACAATGAAGAAGTGAGTTACTAGAAAAACATAATTACATTTCTGGGCAAGATTGTGTTTTTTTGAAGGTGTTGAGAAACACCTCTAAAACTCTCATTTTTTAGAGAGAGAGACTTGTCTCTCTGCCCAGGCTGGAGTGCAGTGGCAATCATAGCTCACTGCAGTCTTAACCTCCTGGGCTGGGACCACAGGCACATGCCATCACACTCAGGTATTTTTTATTTAAGAGATGAGGATCTCACTATGTTGCCCAGGCTGGTCTTACCTATTTGGCCTCAAGTGATTCTCCCACCTCGGCCTCCAAAAGCATTGTGGTTATAAGTGTGAGCCACTATGCCTGGCTAACTCTCTTTTTCAATAAATATGCTAGTTACTATGGCTGCATAATAAATTACCCCCAAATTTAATGGCATCAACCATCTATTTTGCTCATGAATTCTATGGATGGGGAATTCAAACAGGGTACAATGAAGATGGCCTGTTTTTGCTTTAGGATGTTTGCAGACTTGGTTGGAAGACTTATAAGCTGGGAATTGCAGTCATCCCAGGGTTGGTTCATTCATGTGTCTGGCAGTTGATACTGGCTGTTGGCTGGGAGCCTCCTTTCCTTTCCACGTGGCTTGGGCTTCCTCACAACATGGTGGCTAGATTCCAAGGACATGGATTCCAACAGGAAAAGAGCCAGATGGAAGCTGGAAGGGAACACAGCACCAGAACCATATTCTGCTTGTTAGAAGCACATCACTAAGGCCAGCTCACATTCGAGGGCAGGGGAATTAGACTCCACCTTTAGTGAGAAAACTGGCGAAGAATTTGTGGACATGTTTTAAAACCATCATAATGACCAAGTGGAATTCTTTTTAGTAAAACTTAAAACGGGCCGTGCACAGTGGCTCATGCCTGCAATTCCAGCATTTTGGGAGGTCAAGGGGGAACAGATCACTTGAAATCAGGAGGTCAAGACTAGCCTAGCCACCATGGTGAAACCCCATCTCTACTAAAAATACAAAAAATTATCCAGGCATGGTGGTGCACACCTGTAATCCCAGCTATTCACTTAGGAGGCTAGGGCACAAGAATTGCTTGAGTCCAGAAGGCAGAGGTTGCAGTGAGCCGAGATTATGCCACTGCACTCCAGCCTGGGCAACAGAGTGACAGAGCAAGCCTCTGTCTCAAAACAAACAAACAAACAAACAAAAACTTAAAATACACTATATAAATAAACTTTAATTCTGCAGCACATGATAATATACTAAACAAAGATGATACACGGCATACAGACAACTTTTAAACAATCTTAGTGATTTGTTGTTAGGATTCACTTGGGGTGGTTGCCAAAATATTCAGAGGAACATTAGGGAAGTTATAAGATTTGAGTAAACTTTAAATTCTGATAATGGCCACTGTTATTTCTCTCCTTTTTCTCTGTCTCTTCTGCTCTCTCTCCTAATTTGTCATTAACAAGCTGCTAAATTTTGCAAGTTCCTTTTTTTTTTCAGCTCCCAGATCAGGTGAATTTATAAAAACTACAATCAAGAAAATCAGCTACTTGCTGTTTACAAGAGATATGGGTAAGACAAACTAAAAATAAAGTCCTTGAAATAAAAAGATGTAAAAAATACACCAGACAGCCTAAGAAAAGTAATTCGGGCCAGGCGTGGTGGCTCACGCCTGTAATTCAAGCACTTTGGAGGCCAAGGCAGGCGGATCACCTGAGGTTGGGAGTTCAAGACCAGCCTGACCAACATGGTGAAACCCCGTCTTTAAAAAAATAAAAAATAAATAAAATAAAATAAAAAAGAAAAGTAATTCAGAGTAGAAACATTAGGAAATATCATATTCATTTACCTTGTAAGTAATCAGGAAAATAGAAGTTAAAGCAGCAATGAACTATCAAACAAAATTTTAAAATATTAATAATATCCATTATTTGATATTATGAAATATTATTGAAAGATGTATGTACTCATTATTGGTGAGTGTATAAAACTGTGTAGCCTTTCTGGAAAATAATGTGTATCTGTTAAATTTTATTTTTATTTTCCTTTTTTTTTTTTTTTTTTGAGACACAGTCTTGCTCTGTCACCAGGCTGGAGTGCAGCGGCATGATCTCAGCTCACTGCAACCTCCGCCTCCCAGGTTCAAGCAATTCTCCTGCTTCAGCCTCCCAAGTGGCTGGGACTACAGCCATGCACCACCACACCCAGCTAATTTTTTGTATATTTAGTAGACATGGGTTTTCACCATGTTAACCAGGATGGTCTCGATCTCCTGAACTCGTGATCCACCTGCCTCAGCCTCCCAAAGTGCTGGGATTACAGGCATGAGCCACTGCTCCTGGGCTTCCTTTTTTTTTTTTTTAAGAGACAGGGTCTTGCTCTGTCACCTAGCCAGGAGTGCAGTGGTGCAATCATAGCTCACTGCAGCCTTGAACTCTCAGGCTCCAGCAATCCTCCCACCTCAACCTCCTAAGCAGCTGGGAACAGAGGTGTGTGCCACCACACCCAGCTAAGTTTTTAGAGACAGGGTCTTACTATGTTGCCCAGTCTGGTCTCCAACTCCTGGCTCCAAGCAATCCTTCCACCTCGGCCTCTCAAAGTGCTGGGATTACAGGCGCGAGCCACTGCTCCTGGCCTCTGTTAAATTTTAAACCCCACACCCTTTGACCCAACAATCTCACTACTTAAAGTATTAAGCCTACACACATCTTTACTATATAATACTATCTCATGCAGTATTTTTAAAGCAAAGGAAGATCTCTATGTAATAAACAGAGAGATCTCCAAAACACAATGTTAAGTGAAAAAGCAAGCAGCATAGCAATACATATCTCACCAACCCTTTTATTTTTAAAGTTAGAAAACTAAATGATGTATCTACATCTTGTTATTTACGTTCATCCTCATACATCACAAAAAAAATGTGAAGAAAGCTTTGCATTAAACTAGTAACAGTGGCTTCCTCTTAGGACTGTGGTAGGATTCAAAATTTGGAATAAGAGGGTAACTTAAAATGTTTTCTTCCACACTTCACTATACTTTGATTTTCTTAAAGATAACATCTGTATAACTTAAAAATTAAAAGGGCTGGGCCCAGCACTTTGGGAGACCAAGGCGGAAGAATTGCTCAAGCCCAGGAGTTTGAGACCAGCATGAGCAACAAAGCAAGACTCCACCTACATAATTTTTTTTTTAATTAGCTGAGCATGGGGGTGCATGCCTGTAGTCCCAGATTCAGGAAGCTGAGGTGGGAGGCTCGCTTGAGCTGAGGAGGAGTCTGAGGCAGCTCAGGAGTTCGAGGCTGCAGTGAACTACGAATGTGCCATTGCACTCCAGCCTGGGTGACAGGGCAAAGCCCATCTCTCAATAAAATAAATAAATTCTTTTTCTTATTTTGTAATTTTACTGGTAACTTATTTACTAAGATATAATTCCCATACCATAAAATTTGCCGATTTTAACTGTACAATTTAATGACTATTTTGTTTATTCACAGAGTTGTACAACTATCAGTGCAATCAGTTTTAGAACATTTTCTTCACTCTCAAAACCAGCTCTGTCCCCCTTAGCTATCATGTGCCATCCCCAATTACCCCCTCCTCCCAACCCTAGGCAGCCATTAATCTCCTTTCTGTCTCCATAAATTTGTGTGTTCAGGACACTTCATATAAATGGACTCATAAACTGTGTCATCTTTTGTAATTTTCTTCTGCCACTTTGCATAATATATTCAAGGTTCATCTGTGTGGTAGCACATATCAGCATGTTATTCCTTCTCACAGCCAAGTAATATTCCATCATACGGATATACCACATTTTGTTTATTCTTTCAGCAGTGGGTGAGCATTTAGGTTGGTTTCACCTTTTGACTGTTATAAATAATACTACCATAAGTACTCATGTATGAGATTTTGTGTGGACATATGATATGGTTTGGCTATGTCCCCACCCAAATCTCATCTTGAATTGTAGGTCCCATAATTCCCAAGTGTTGTGGGAGGGACTTGGGAGATAATTGAATCATGGGGGTGGGTCTTCCCCATGCTGTTCTTGTGATAGTGAATAAGTCTCATGAGATCTGATGGTTTTATAAAGGAGAGTTTTCCCTGCATGAGCCCTCTCTTCCCTACCACCATGTAAGACATGGCTTTTGCCTTCTGCCACGATTGTGAGGCCTCCCAAGCCAACTGGAACTGTGAGTCCATTAAACCTCTTTTTTTCTTTATAAATTACCCAGTCTTGGGCATGTCTTTATCAGCAGCGTGAAAACAGACTATTACAATATATTTTCATTTCTCTTGCCTATATACCTAGGCATGGAATTGCTGGGTCAAATGGCAGCTCTTTTTGAGAAACTGCCAGAGTGCTTTCCAAAGTGGCCGCACCATTTTACATCCCCACCAGCCGTGTATGAGGGTATCAGTCTCCCCATGCCAACACTTATTGGCTGTCTTTTTTATTAGAGGCTTCCTAGCATGTGTGAAGTGAGTATCCCATTGTGTTTTTATTTGCATTTCCCTGAAGAATGATGTTGAGCATCCTTTCATGTGCTTACTGGGCAGTTGTAGAGCTTCTTTGGAGAGATGTTTATTCAAACTCTTTGTCCATTTTTTAACTGGGGTAATTTTATTCTTGAGTTTTAAGAGTTCTTTAGGTATTCTAGATACAAGTCCCTTATCAGATGTACGATTTGCCCATAGTTTCTGCCATTGTGTTAGTTGTTTCACTTTCTCAAGTTTTGTGTTTGTTTTGTTTTGTTGTTTTATTTTTGAGATAGCATCTCCCTCTGTCGCCCATGCTGGAGTGCAGTGGCACAATCATAGCTCCCTACAGCCTCAAACTCCTGGGCTCAAGAAAAATGCTGAACTCTGAGAGCAGACAGTTTTATAGGAGCATGACTCATGCTGGTTTTCATTTAACTGTTATTGCACCTTGACTAAGATTAAGGGGGAAAACAAGAGTGCATTTGGAATGTAAGCTAGATCAATTATAATAAAAATTCGGTTCTAAAGATATGCTAGTTGAAACTCAATTTGTTCAGTGTTGCCTTTCCCTTTTGGCTAAGCAGACAAAGACTGGAAAGAGCGTGCCCCTGGTCCCCAGGGTTCTGCACTGGAATCTGGGCCGTGAGGGGGTTATTTGGCCAAAAGGGAGTGTCTGGACAGTTTTGTGGGCTATGTGCCTTCCAAGTGACCTTTGGAATTTTGACTGAAAATGGTAAAGACAAGAGTAATTAGAGAGGTGGGATGGGACAATCCTACCGCACCTACAGTCACCAAACTGCTAAATCAACACGACAGGGAACTCCATTCCATATTTGAGAGAAATGGGCTCATGTTGTATGAAAAACTTTACTGTAACTGAGTACTGCATAGGGTTTTTTTAGGGCCACCAATAAAAATAAGGTACTGTTCGCCAGATGCAGTGGCTCACACCTGTAATCCCAGCACTTTGGGGGGCTGAAGCAGATGGATCACCTGAGGTCAGGAGTTCGAGACCAGCCTGGACAACATGGTAAAACCCTGTCTCTACTAAAAATACAAAAATTAACCAGGTGCGGTGGTGTATGCCTGTAATACTAGCCACTCAGGAGGCTGAGTCAGGAGAATCACTTGAACCCAGGAGGCATAGGTTGCAGTGAGCCGAGATACGGCACGGCACTCCAGCCTGGGTTACAGAGACTCCATCTAAAAAAAAAAAAACCTGTGACTTAGTGTCTATACTGTGTATTATCTTCATATGGGAAAACTCACAAATCACTAAACAATCCATTTTTAGAGCATATTTCCACGTCTACATAGGCACAGGTATATATTCATGTAATATGTATGAATGGCGAATGAATATACCAGAGGTTTGTTTGTTTGTTTGTTTGTTTGAGACACGGTCTCACTCTGTCACCTAGAAGTCTGGAGTGCAGTGGTACAATCATAGCTCACTGCAGCCCCGACTTCCCAGCCTCAAGCAATCTTCCCACCTCAGCTCTAAGTACCTGGTACTACAGGCACGTGCCACCATGCCTGGCTATATATATTTTAAATTAATTTTTTGTCCAGATGGGGTTTCACTCTGTTGCTCAAACTGGCCTCAAATTCCCGGGCTCAAGTGATCTCTTTTGGCCTCCCAAAGTGCTAGGCGTGAACCACCACACCCAGCCCAGAGATCTTTCTCTAAGTGTTCATACAGCCTTTTTCTCCTCCTTTTCAACAGACACAGAAGATTATGAACCAGCTATCCCATGTTCATTTAACCATTGTTCTATTTTATAATTATAAACAATGTTGGCCAGGTGCAGTGGTTCACGCCTGTAATCCCAGCACTTTGGGAGGCCAAGATGGGTGGATCACCTAAGGTCAGGACTTTGAGACTAGCCTGGCCAACATGGTGAAACCCTATCTCTACTAAAAATACAAAAGTTAGCTGGGCTTGATGGTGGGTGCCTGTAATCCCAGCTACTCAGGAGGCTGAGGCAGGAGGATCGTTTGAACCTAGGAGGTGGAGGTTGCAGTGAGCTAAGATTACGCCATTGCACTCCAGCCTGGGCAACAGAGCGAGACCTTGTCTAAAAAAAAAAAAGTTACAGTCAACATTCATTGTAGCCCAGTTAATATCCAGTATGTACCCCTTTGCGTATACATAAGAGTTTATGGGATTCAATTTCTAGAAGTGGAATTGCAAGTTGAAAGAAAAATGACATTTAAAATTAGATAAGTATTGCTAAATTATCCTCCCAAGAGGTTGTATCAATATAGATCCTACCTATTTGCCCCATTCGTTGATCAGTCCAGCATATTAAACGTTTTCATCTTCACCTCTCCAATGGTGTAGTTTAAATTTGGATATCGTTTTCAGAGTACTAGCATTTTTAAGCATGTTCAAAATCTATTTGCATTTCCCCCTTTTTAATAGACAGAATCTCACTTTGTCACGCAGGCTGGAGTACAGTGTCACAATCATAGCTCACTGCAACCTTGAACTCCTGGGTTCAAGGGATCTTCTTGCCTCAGCCTACCAAGTAGCTGGGATTACAGGCATGCAACGTCATGCCTGGCTAAGCTTTTATTTTCAGTAGAGACAAGGTCTCACTATGTTGCCCAGGCTGGTTTTGAATTCCAAGCCTCAAGCTATCCTCCCACCTTGGCTTCCCAAAGTCCTGGGATTACAGGCATGAGCCACCACACCCCTGTGTTTACTTTTTAAAATAAACTCTCTCTATACTCCAGTTTTCTTTTGGATTGCAATTCTTTTTCATATGGATTTTTAGAAGTTCTTTTTTTTTTTTTTTTTGAGACGGAGTCTTGCTCTGTCACCCAGGCTGCAGTGCAGTGGCACAATCTCGGCTCACTGCAACTTCTGACTCCCAGGTTCAATGATTCTCTTGCTTCAGCCTCCCAAGTAGCTGGGATTATAGGCACCTGTCACCACATCTGGCTAATTTTTTTTATTTTTTAATTTTTATTAGAGATGAGGTTTCACCATCTTGACCGGTCTGGTCTTGAACTCCTGACCCTGTGATCCACCTGCCTCAGCCTCCCAAAGTGCCAAGATTATAAGCATGAGCCACCACACCGATCTGCAGATTTTTTTATTTAGAAAATATGGTCACTGAAAAGCATTTTGAAGTTATTATAAAACTATACCATCCACTATGGCATTATATAACTTGCAGAGTAAATTAAGGTGACTTAAAAGAGTTTACATTTTATAAAACTATAAAATCCAAGTGACAACATATTTTTATAACTTAAAAACTATAAAATTAATAAAGATTGACTCATCTGTTTTAAAAAGTCCAAAATACAAAAGTGTACAAATTAAAAAGTACAAATTATCCCCCTTCTCACAAAGTGAGAACCACCATTAACAGTTTAATGTAAAGTCCTCCTAACTTCTTTCTATACACCCACAAATGCATATTTAAAGAGGTTTTTTTTTTTTTTTTCCCAAGAAAGTGGAAGCTGCAAGCTGTTCTGCCACTTGCTTTGTTTCAGTTAAGGTTTTATCTTGGACGTCAGGAGTGGTAACTTTTGCAATTTGGTTTCTTTTTTTTTTTTAATCTTTTATTTTCAGTTTGGGGGTACATGTGAAGATTTGTTACATAGGTAAACTCGTGTCACAAGGGTTTGGTGTCCAGATATTTCATCACCCAGGTATCAAGGCTAGTAGCCAAAACTTATCTTTTCTGCTCCTCTCCCTCCTCCCGCCCTCCATCTTCAAGTAAATCCCAGTGTCTGTGGTTCCCTTGTTTCCATGAGTTCTCATCATTGAGCTCCCATTTATAAGTGAGAACATGGTTTTCTGTCCCTATGTTAGTTTGCTAAAGATAATAGCCCCTGCAAAAGACATAATCTCATTCTTTTTCGTGGCTGCATAGTATTCCACGGTATATATGTACCACATTTTCTTTATCCAATCTGTCATTGATGGGCATTTACATTGATTCAGTGTCTTTGCTATTGTGAATAGTGCTGCAGTGAACATTTACATGCATGTGTCTTTATGATAGAATGCTTTATATTCCTCTGTATATATACCCAGAAACAGGATTGCTGGTTTGAAGGGGTAGTTCTGCTTTTAGCTCTTTGAGGAATTGCCACACTACTTTCCACAATGGTTGAACTAATTTACACTCTGCAATTCGGTTTCTTAACCTGTAAGTTGATAGTGTATTTCCACAGGCCACAGCAGGACCTGATACCAGCTTCCTTTGGGAAAAACTGAGTTCCAACTAATGTGCTAGAGCAGATGCAGCCTTTGGAAATGTTCCAGGTGGCCCACTCATGGCTCCCATAGCTTCAGTGTCTGCCCTTGGGGGCTACTTTACAGTGTCGAGGGGCTTAGACTTGAGGCAGCTGAGTAGAATCACAAGGAAAAGGGGCTAGAATTGGAGCCTTCATGCAGCCAACCCCTAGACACTCTTATTTTGATTTTTCAAAAAATTTGGCTTCTCACCTGATTAGGACTTTTTTTTAAATTTTAGAGATGAGGTCTTGCTCTGTCACCTGTTAGAGTACAGTGGCACAATCATAGCTCACTGTAACATTGACCTCCTTGGCTCAGACGATCCTCCTGTCTTAGCCTCCTGAGTAGCTGGGACTATAGGTGTCCACATCCACGGCCTGTTAAATTTGTTTTTGTTTTTGTTTTGTTTTGTTTTTTTGAGACACAGAGTCTTACTCTGTTACCCAGGCTAGAGTGCAGTGGCGCAATCTTGGCTCACTACAACCTCTGCTTCCTGGGTTCAAGCGATTCTTCTGCCTCAGCCTCCTGAGTAGCTGGGATTACAGTCATGTGCCACCACGCCAGGCTAATTTTTGTATTTTTAGTAGATACAGGGTTTCACCATGTTGGCCAGGCTGGTCTCCAACTCCTGAACTCAGGTGATCCATCTGCCTCAGCCTCCCAAACTGCTGGGATTACAGGCATGAGCCACTGTGCCTGGCCCCACCCAGTTAGTTTTTAAATTTTTTTCATGGAGATGAGGTCTCACTATGTTGCCCAGGCTAGTCTGAACTCTGGCCTTAAGAGATCCTCTCGCCTTGGCCTCCCAAAGTGCTGAGATTACAGGTATGAGCCAAGACACCAAGCTAAAATTATTTTAAAAGATGTGTCTTGAGGCAGAAATCCTTGGAATTCAGCAAAGAGAAGAAATGGGGTCGGAATGGTGGGCGTGCAAGAATGGGCTCCAAGGAGCAGTGGGGTCTGCCAAGTCTACAGGATAGAGCAGCCCCTGTGCCCCTATGAGCCAGCTGGGAGGCAGGCCCATTTCCCTATGTGGGTCTGATGCCCAGCCATGTCCGTGCTCCCCTGGGTGCCCCTCCCAGCAGTGCCCTGCAGGTAGGGGGAGCTCTGGAGCCACAGTGGAGGGGACGCTTCAGGTGACCTCTACTCACAAAGCCTTGTGTCCTGGCTGGCTTGCAACTCCCCCCCAAATTTGGAGCCTATTTTCTTCCCTACAAAGGTGCTTCTTAGCCAAGCCCCTGGGGGCCACAGCTACCTGGCAGGGGCCCTCTTTAGAGTTAGCCCAAAGGCACTGAGCAGGCACTCCAGGCCCTGGCAGCCTTCCCTGAATCAATTTCGGGAGGCTCCAGATTGAGTCAGCTGTGGGCATACCTGACCCAGGGGTCATCCGGGTCTTCTCCAGCATCCTCAGGGCCACCCTTGAGCAACTCTAGGCTTAGGAATAGACTCAGTTCCAGGAGGGTGGCTGGATAGCTGTTTTCTGCAGTCAAATCCATCTGTGTGCATTCAACAAATATTTGAGGCTCTCCCGTAGGCCGAGGCCAGCCCTAGCTCTGGGAATGGGCAGAACAGGACGGACAAGGTGCCTGCGTCTGTAGAGCTGGCACTCTAGTAGGGGAAGCTGATAAGGAACACATAAAATACCATTTTTAGAGAGTGCTATGAGGAAAATAAAACACACAGTGGCCTACGGAACAATAGGGGAGGGGTGATGAGAGTGCAGCACGTCCCCGTGAGGCACCTGAGAACCTCTTCTCAAACGGCAGGAAGGAAGGAGTTGTGTGAACCTGGGAAAAACATTCCAGGGAGCCAGAAGTGCAAAGCGCAGCACCTTGAGGCTGGGGGGCACTCTGCTTGGAGAATCAAGGAGCAGATGGGGCATGAGCTGGAAATGAGTGCCAATTTAGGCAAGGTCTGTGGTCCCGCTGGATTCACGTGGGTTTTCTCCCACACACAGTGGTGCTCATGGGAGGGCTTAGGTTGATGAGTGGCATGATCTGAGTGCGTGTTTTGCTTTGTTTTTGTTTTTTTTTAAATTTGTTTTATAGAGATGGAGGTCTTGCTATGTTGCCCAGGCTGGTCTCCAATTTGTGGCCTCCAGTGATCCTCCCACCTTGGCCTCCCAAAACACTGGGATTACAGGCTGAGTGCATGTCTAAGGGATAACTCGGGCTACTTTGTGGAGAGAGTGGGCGAGGGTGGTCATGGTGGCAGGGAAAGCCACAGGGAAGCCAGAGGCTGGCACAGTGGTCCAGGTGAGAAAGACCCAGAGCTGGAAGCAGGTTGTGCATCACAAGACGGAGGGAAGGGAAGAAGCAGGATGTACACAGTGAGGTGGAGGGAAGGGAAGAACTGGGGACATGGACATGGGATTATTGCCAGCTGTTGTGTCCTCCTACAGAAGCAGGGACAGGGGCCCCCAGACAAGGACAGAACCAGCAGATTCCCTGCTCTCCTGCTTGTCCTGTGCGTGCCAGCCTAGTCCCACCCTTAGACTCAGGCAGGAGGGCTCCCATGCTGGACCCTCACAGGAGAGGGCACCCGCCAGTCCCCCTCTGGCTGCCCCTCCCCATAAGTCAAGGAGTTTCCTGCCCTTGCAGCCCAGAGCCAGCTGCCTGGGCCTTCGTGAGCCTCTTCATCAGGCCCCCGCGCCCCAGGATGTGGGAAGGAAGAGGGTGTGGTATTTTTCAAGGGACACAGACAGCATTCTCACCCTGTGCAGGGAATCCACACCCCTGACCCAGGACCCTTCTGGCAAGGAATGGAACAAAAGATGGGATGGGAAGAGAATTGGTACGGCTGGCTGTCCTCACACCACCATGTTCCCAAACCGGATTCTATCCGGTCTTCTAGGACATCATAAAGACGTATGTGTTAAGGCAAGAAGGTAGAACATATTTTCTCTAACAGTTTCTCAGTTTGATTGGTAACTTTTCATATTTAAACAGATGCTATGGGGGCTGCCATTTGTACTCTTGTCTCGGATCCGACAGAAGCATGGGCAACCTGCCACATCCAATGCTTGCCTTCTGCAGTGCTCCCCAAATGCTAGATGCAGAGTTTGGGGACCCCTCAATTTACCAAAGAAGTTTTCCACCAAAATAGAATAAATGGCTTTTCCCAATTTGCTAAATAAAATTAACAGAGTTTTCTGAATTTTTAATTATTTTTAATTATTTTTTTAGAGACAGGATCTTGCTCTGTCACCCAGGATGGAGTGCAGTGGTGCCGTCATAGCTCACCTCAGACTCGAACTCCTAGATTCAAAGAATTCTCTTTTTTCAGCCTCCCGAGTAGGTGGGACTACAGGCTCGCATCACCACGCCTGGCTAATTTTGTCATTTTTTTTTACAGGCGGGGCCTCACTATGTTGCTCAGGCTGGTCTCAAATTCCTGGCCTCCAGACATCCTCCCACTTTGGCCTTCCAAAGTGCTGTGATTACAGGCATGAACCACTGTGCCCAGCCGTGATTTTTAAATTTTGACTCAATTTTCTTTTTCTAGAATGCCTGATGCCCGCTACTGCTTACCTGCTAGCAATTGGAAGCAAAAAAATAAATAAATAAACCAACTGTATTAGTCCTTTCTCATACTGCTATAAAGAACTGCCTGAGACTCGATAATTTAAAAAGAAAAGAGATTTAATTGGTTCACAGTTCAGCATGGCTGGCGAGGCCTCAGGAAACTTACAATCATGGCAGAAGATGAAGGGGAAGCAAGGCACCTTCTTCACAAGGCAGCAGGAACGGGAAGTGCCTTACAAAACCATCAGATCTCATGAGAACCCACTCACTAGCATGAGAACAACCTGGGGGAAATCTGCCCCATGATTCAATTACCTCCACCTGGCTTCTGCCTTGACACATGGGGAGTATGGGAATTACAGGGATTACAATTCAAGATGACATTTGGGTGGGGACACAAAGCCTAACCATATCACAAACACGAAAAATGACTGAAGAAATCACACATAGTATAGTAGATGAATATTAAGAGAAAACTGGAGACCAGGCGGGGTGGCTCATGCCTGTAATCCCAGCACTTTGGGAAGCTGAGGCGGGTGGATCACTTGAGGTTAGGAGTTGGAGACCAGCCTGGCCAACATGGTGAAATCCTGTCTCTACTGTCTACTAAAGATACAACAATTAGCTGGGTACGGTGGTGGGCACCTATAATCTCAGCTGTTTGGGAGGCTGAGGCAGGAGAATTGCTTGAATCCAGGAGGCGGAGGTTGTAGCAAGCCCAGATCATGCCACTGCACTCCAGCCTGGGTGACAGAGGGAGTCTTCATCTCAAAAAAAAAAAAAGAGAGAGAGAGAAAAAAAAAACTGGGAACGCTGATTTTTGTGAATTTGACAGTATGTACTTGTTATAGACTTGAGTACGTATGGTTGTGATTTTATATGGTATACATACAATATAGTTATTCTTCCTAAAAGTTAAATGGCCTCTAGTTTATGAAGACAGAATTCATTATGCCTTGGAACTTTCTGCGGAGAGTACCATGACTTCTAGGTGCTTTTCCCCAAAACACACAGAGAACCTCAGCCTAATACACTGCCAGAATATTCCATAACTATGTGTTAAAATGAGTTGCTTAGGCTGGGCATGGTGGCTCACACCTGTAATCCTAGCACTTCGGGAGGCCGAGATGGGCAGATCACCTGAAGTCAGGAGTTTGAGAACACCCTGGCCAACATAGTGAAACCCTCTCTACTAAAAATACAAACATTAGCAGAGCATGGTGGTGCATGCCTGTAATCCCAGCTACTCCAGAGGCTGAGGCTGGAGAATTGCTTGAACCTGGGAGACAGAGGTTGTAGTGATCCAAGATTGCACCGCTGTACTCCAGCCTGGGTGACACAGTAAGACTCCATCTCAAAAAAAAAAAAAAAAAAAAAAAGAAATAAAGAAAGAAAGAAATTAGTTGCTTAATATTCAAAGTTTTGGGGGAAACTAGAACC
>PVKP010038517.1:0-20824 GCA_004027715.1 Plecturocebus donacophilus
AGTTTTGTAACTTAAACATTTTTTGCCCATTGCAAAAGGAATGGGCGCTCATTCAACAAACATTTGGAAAACTTAGAGAGAGAGAGAAAATGCGGCAGCAAACACTGATAACCCGCGCCAGGCCCGGCCCGCAGCGCCCTGGCCCGTGGGGGTTCCCGTGTGCGTGTGGACGTGGGCTGCCTCCACCCGCCCGCAGAGGCCTCTCCCATCGTGAGAGGCCACAGCAGAGTCAGGCAAGTCGTGTTATCACAACTCCTCAACCCAAACGCCCAGCCTCAGGAGCACGGCTGGTGTCGCAAGCTTTCCACATTTAAAGAGGCACTGCGGCCAGGCATGGTGGCTCACGCCCGTCATCTCAGCACTTTGGGAGGCCAAGGTGGGCGGATCACCTGAGGTCAGGAGTTCAAGACCAGCCTGGCCAACATGGAGAAACCCCGTCTCTACTAAAAATACAAAAACATTAGCTGGGCGTCGTGGCGGTCGCCTGTAATCCCAGCTACTCAGGAGGCTAAGGCAGGAGAATTGCTTAAACTCAGGAGTCGGAGGTTGCAGTGAGCCGAGACTGTGCCACTGCACTCCAGCCTGAGTGACAAAGTGAGACGCGTCTCAAAAAAAAATTAAAAAATTAAAAATAAAAGAAAAATTAAAACTAAAGAGGCACTACACAAACATCTCTAATCAATCTCTCCTCTGTCCTCCAAGGGAGGCCTCCAGATGCGGGATGGCGGGTTGAAGTCCAAGAATGTTTTCATGCCTGAGGCAGCCATTCCACAGCTGGACCCTCAGAACCTTCTAGAGATCCTCCACATGTCAGAGGTTAGAGGTGGGGGTCAGAGATACTATGGGAAGCCAAGGCTCGGAGCGGGGGAGCGGCTGGCCCACAATCGCACGGCCGCGTGGGACCCAGGCCCTGCTCACTGGTCAGCATGAGCTCTGCAAGACACACTTTAAAGGCCTTCCCCGAGCTGCCTCTGGCCCTCTGAACAAAGATGCCAGGCCCCAGGAGGGTGTGTGGCGTCTGCACGCTTGTTCGTTGCATCTGAGAAGGTGGAACACGGGAAGAAGAGGCTGTGGTGGCTACGACAGTTCCTTCTGGAGGGACCAGGTGGGCCAAGGACCCAACTGCCAGGAGGCGGCAGGTGAGAGGGCCCAGCAGTGCGTGGGGGTGCTTCCTGGAGGAAGAGGATGTTTATGAGCTGCAATGTAGAGGAGGGACTGTGCAGGGAGTTTGCAAACTAGACCTAAAGGAACAATGCGTCACTGCCCACCAGTGACACCTGATGAGTCAATGGGTCCCTGCCCTCCACAGCCAGCAGTCTGAGACGAAAAGGCCCCGTGACCCTTCTGGGCCACCTCTGTTTGTGACTATTCCCCAGTGAAACCCCCAAGCAGTAGCTTCGGTTTCCCTGCAGCCTGGCGCACACAGCCGTCCTTACCCCACAGCCGGCGGGACGGTCCCCCCCACGGGCTGCACCACCTGCCTGCTGAGCGCAAAGACGCTGTTTTTGATGATGTGTGGCTTCACAACCTGGATCAGTCCTGAAGGGGGGCTTACTTAGTGGAGGTGGAAAAGTAAACTCGCCGGGCCAGTGCCACAGCTTGGTGGTTTCTGACCTGGCACTGAGCACAGGTAGGCAGGTCATGGATTTCTCTTCTGATTCATTTACTCATAAAATGTTCCCCAAAGCGTGTCCCCAGTCAGGCTAGTACCAAGCCCCAGGGCCCACAGAAGGGCAACGGGTAAGTAGACAGCAGGGAGGGCTTCCAGGAGGAGGTGACACAGTCTGGAGAGGTCAAGGATGGGGCCATGGAGAAGGTCGGGGTTGGCTGTTGAGTGTCTCAAGAGTCCCTTGAAGGGGAGACTGGACCTCGACCAGGAGAAGGACGGGAGCTCAGAACGGCAGGAGATAGGGCAGGATGGGCGGAGGCCTGCTTCTCGACCACTGCTGCTGCCACTCTGCCCTTGTCCCTTCTTCTAAGGAGGGACAAGGGCCTCCCCAGCCCTTCCAACCTGAGGCCACTGAACGTGGCCATGGCAGACAGAAAGGCCTAGGGTTTGGGTCGGTGGCCAGGCTGCTCAGGCTCTACTGTTTAGAGGGCCACCCAAGGCTTGGCCTCCTAGACCTGGGCTTTCTGGCCTGTAAGACGGGGCTGGTGATCCATCAAGGTTCTGTGAGGTGGCCCTGATGACAGATGTCCGTGCCCAGCACACAGAGGAGCTACGCCACCTGCCCAGGGACTGCCAAGGGCCCAGATCCGGGAGACAGGGCAGAGCGCGGGTGCTGGGCCCACCAGTGGCCTCTGCCTTCCCCGTGGCTGAATCTCCAGGGCTCAGGGCACTGGGAGGGAGGGCACAGGGAGCTGCCAGGAGCCGCCTGCCTGGCTGTAAATCACCCACCACGCTTCATAATCATGTGGGCACTTAAGCTCCTCTGTCTTCTCTTCCCCTTTCCCTGGGGAAATTTCCTTCATTTCCTACATTATCCCAGGCTCCCCGAATGTCTAAATCAAGCCCTGGCCAGGGCTCTGCTGACACCCTCAGCCTGCTTTTATTGGGAGGGTGGGATGGGGGGCACAAAGGCGGGGTGCGGGGGCGCAAAGGTGGTGGCCATCCGGATGCAGTCACTCAAACCAAGGTTTCATTCCTGCCCAAGACAGGAAACTGAAAACGCCACCAAGCCCGCCCTTTGAGCTACAATGACGGTGTCCCCAGGGCCCTGCAGCTGCACCCCATCACTGGGACCAGTCAGCAAAGCCCGGTGGCCTCGGGCAGGAGGCAGAGGCAGAAGCTGAGTGGGGAGCTGACTCAGCCCCTTGATTGAGATGGAAGAAGAGGAAACGCCACCTCTCGGGCTACCTGGGACACCAGGGCAGGGTGACTGTCACCCTGGAGACCAGCCAGCAGCCACTCCAGGTGGGTCTGACCACAGTCAGCCTGCCCCTGCTCTCCCATCATGGAGCTGGGCTCTCTGGGATGTGTGGTCTGCCTTGCTCACGACTAGGACGCTGGGTGGGCGCAGTTCGGGTGCCGTCTCCTGCCATTTATCCAGCTCCGATCCTGCCTCTCACTGGTCTAACTCTCACCCTAACTAGGAGGTTAAAGTTACTAGCCCCATTTTACAGATGAAGCTACTGAGGTCAGGGGAGGCAAAGCAACCTGCCCACCCACTGGGCTGTTCACTCCCTGCTGCCGAGAAGCTCTGCCACCACCTCCTGGGCTCTGCTCCTCGTCTGTGAGCTGGAAACATGTTCCCAGGCCGGCGCCAGCACCCACAAGGCCCAGGGGAGGCCAACACGCAACACCACCCCAGGGAGCAGGAGCTGGGAGGTCCCGTGGGGAGTCGAGCTGGCCATTGGCAGGCCAGGCAAAAGGCCCCAGCACCCTCCCCACCTCCCCACCGAGACTCCCAACTCCCAAGAGCTGGATAAGGAAGACACCACCAGGACTACTTCTGGGCTGCGGCCACCTGCCTGCCGATCCTAACAGCCGGGCACCCCCAGGCCTGGCCCGGTGAGCTCTTGCAACGCAGCCACGCGGTAGTGGCGGCACCTTCCCAGGCCTCCTTGGGGATGAGTCGGCCAGGTTTTTAAAAGCTGGGTCTCACTTTCTGCCCACATTTCTGACCTCTGGAAACCTCTCGGGAAGTGTTCCAGAGCCCTTCGGATTCTGGCGCTGGCACACTTCCTGCCTCCGCTCACCGTGTTCACAGCCAGGTCACTGGGTGCCAACCAGATGCCAAGGCGGGTCAAGGGGTACCGCTGCCCAGGATTCTGGCTGCGCCTTCTGTGCAGCATGTCCGTGGGCTCTGGCTGGCTCTTGATCCCTCAAACAATCATCTCTGGTCAAATTCCGTGACTCCTTCCCTCAAAAAGAAACCCTCTTTGAAAACGAACAAGAACCCTGGTTCCGAGAGCCTGGCAGTGCCAGCGTTTCTGTGGCTTCATTTTCTCTTTGTCTTTCTTTCTCAGCATTGCAAGGAACTCAAGAAATAGTTCGACCCTCTCCTTTTACAGATGGATAAACTGAGGCCCAGAGAGAGGAAGGGGCTTACTCAAGGGCCCCTCAGTGATTCTACAGCCCAGACAGATGGGAGCCCAAGGCCCTGACTCCACGACACCAGAACCCAGCAGCCACCGGTCTTCGACAAGAAAGGACAGGGGAGCGGCCACAGCACTGGGCATCAGGCGCTGCTGGTGGGTGTTGGCCAGGGTGGGGAGGGCCCAGACCGCTGGGTTCCCTGGCACCAAACGGCTGGTGCTCTGTAAATGTGAGAAGAAACCCCCAGGCAAAGCCTTGAACTTCAGGGGCAGAGCTCGGGGAAAGCAGGCCGGCTCTAATGGAAACCAGTCAGCGGGCCAAATGCAGCAGGAGCCCCCCCACCGTGGTTTCCATGGGGATGGAGCCCGGGAGGCGGAGCTCTGGCATGGCTGCTGCGGCAGATGTGGCCTGTACAGGGCCGGCATGGGGCGGTGCCTGGCAGTGGGGCCCTGGGACGTGGCAGGCTCGAGGGCTGGACACAGGAGCTCTGCAGCTGCAGCCTCGGAGGTCAGCTTCGGGAGGGAGCCGGGGACTGCGGAGCTGCCACCTCTGGGAGGCCTCCTGGATTCCTAGGATGTTCCAAGCTCACTTTTTGGCCCCGTCTGGTACTGGCCTCTGTCTGGTCTCCGTTTGGTGCCCGCGTTTGCTGAGGACACACAGCCTGCCTCTCCATGAGGACGCCATGCCTGTGGGCCAGGCGCAGGCGGTGCAGGGCTTAGACCGTGGGTCTGGGCTCCAGTCCCTCTGGCCAAGGCCCCAGTGCTCCCCCAGGTCTGCTCTATCTCATCACTCAACGGCGCTGTCGGGCCTCCTCCCGTGGCCGTCCTGGGGCCTGGCACATGATGGGTTCCATAACCTCTCAGCCAGTCCTCTGCAAAATGAAGTGAGCTCAGCACCGCTCTGAAACAAGAAAACCCGTGGGTTCAGGGCCATGAGCACTGCAGCACTCGGAGATGGCTGGTCATCCAGGAGTGTGAACCACGCTGATGGATGGGGTGGGGTCTCGAGAAGGTTCTTGTGCCCCTGCCCTGATGTGGTCCCGGTCTGCCCTTGCAGGGCTGCTGTCCTGTGAGCCCATCCTGGTCTGGCACATGGCATCCGGGTGCACAATCTCATATGGTGCCTGCCTCTGGGCCGCAGAACACCAAGAACAAGGACGACCGCGGCTCCCTCCTTACCACCGCGTGTTGCCACACTGTGTGCAGTCTCGCGCCTGCCAGCACACCAGGGCTAGAGGGCACAGAGCCCAAGAGTGGCAGGGTGCCCTGGAGCGCGGCACAGCCCAAACCAGCATGCTCTGAACACCGGCGCAACGGCCACCTAGCCAGAGAGATCTCAGGGTCTCAGAGCCAGAGTGACCCATGGCCCCAGGACAATTCCGGCTCTCCCTGGAGCAGAAGGATTCCAAGCCGAAGGAATGGTCCTTCCTCGTGCTGGGGGTCCGGGGAGAACCCGACAAGGCCAGCATCCAAGAGAGGCCGAAGAGAAACAGGAATCCCGTGTGGTTCTGTGCAGGCGCCGTCGTGGGAAGACCTGGGTTAGGGAGAAGGCCCTGGTAGCTTCTTGCCCTGTGACTCTGGGGAGATCCCTTGGCCTCCCCAAACCTTAGGCTCCTCATATAGACAACCATCAACACCCACGCCCCACTAGACTGGAACGTCCACCCAGACAGGGGCCCGTCTGTCCTGTTTACTCCGTATTCCAGCCCGGGAGCAACACGGCGACATCCTGGCTCCGGATGGATGTTGCAATGAAATGGAATTGGCAGATGATGTTTAAAAATGGATGTTCATAAAAACAGATGGAAAGTACCCGGTCCAGGGTCTGGCACTTAGTAGGTGCTGAACAAAGCTTTACACTCCCTGCCCTGAGGGCTGTCTAACATCCAACATGCAGCGGACGCAGTCCCAACTTTCTCCGCTGGGCCAAAGCAGGGGATTTCCGCCACCCAGCATTCCCCGCGGCTCCTGCCCTGCTGGCTCTGTCGCCCTGGCAAATGGATACGCCGCGGCGGCCACATCTTTCCCTCCACGGCACCTGGTCGAGGCTGTGGCCGCTGTGGACCAGCGTGGAACGGCGTGGCTTGCCACATTGCTTGGCCCCAAGAGAGCCCATTTGCAAGCTGCTTCCCTGATGTGGGTGCCTCGGGCCGAGCCCCGTGGATTTGTCACTTGAATCCATCGTAGGAGATACGTCACCCCGGGTGCTGGAGGCCTGAGCCCCCTCCAGCCCACCCACCAGGTGCTGGGAGCCTCCACAGGTGCGGGCATCAGGCAACTTACTATCTCCGGCTGAGGGGACCGTCTCCACGCTGCCGGGGCTTCCGAACAAGGCCACACAGACTTTAAAGGGCGTCCGCTGCAAGGCCACAGGCGCCAGTGCCCGCTCATCCGGACCGCGCAGCACCAGGCCCACGTGCAGTCCTCCTTCTGCGGAGTTGAAAGAAGCCTCCCGGGCGGAAGGCCCGGGGTGGGATCCCTCCACCCACGTCTGGGCCGGAAGCGTGGGCACGCCCACTCCAGGAATCCTAGGGCGGGGCCGGGCTCCCAGGAAATGGGGCCAGAGGTTCCCTCGCAGGCCCTGGCGCAACCCGGCTGCCTTCCCAGTCCCGCCTCCTGCGGATTCCTGCTGGGGTTCTGGGAATGGCTGGCCCAGCCCACACCCTGAACCCAGCCCGCCTCGAAGCTCAGAAACCCAGAGGCTCACAGAAGCCGGTGCCGGGACCCTTCTCCAAGACCACCCGAAACTGCGGCACACCCGGGCCCGCCCTGGCATCTGGGCGGGTGCTGGGTAACGCCATCCCGTTAAGGTCATGGGAAGCCAGTGGGGAGGGTTGAAACGGGCTGAGAGGGCCCACCGCAGAGCCCGGGCCTCCCGTCCCGTCTTCCTAAGGCCACAGCGAGGGAAACGCCACCGGACCAGGGGCTCCCAGACGAGGATCTCGTGTGGCGCCTCCAAACGTCTACTGAGGCGGAGCCTGGAGGCCCCATTTAAAGACAAAGCTGGGGCCTTGGAGTAAGAACCATTTTTATCAAGGTCTGTTTCGTCTGAAGGCGTGCCGGGCATTTACGCCGCCTCGTCGAACCCAGTCCCTGCTCTGCTCCCTATTAGGAAACGGGGCCGCGAAACCTCCCCGCGCCCCGGCACGCAGGCACAGGTGTGTGCATGTGGGCAGACACACAGGCCCGCCTGGGAAGGCCTGGCCAGCTGGCTGCCTCTTGGAGGAAGGCCGCTAGCACGCTGACCGGCCCGCAGAGGCCTTCCGGGCCGCGCCCTCCCTCGGCCCGCCTTCCCGGTCCTGTTCTGGGCCTGCCCACGCCGCCATTTCCTCTCCGGGGCCTGCGGGCCTCACTTCCACTCCTCCCAGTCTGCAAATGGCCGGCGCCCAGAACCGCCCGTCCACATCAGGACGCAGCAGTGCGTCTGGCCAGGGCCCAGCGTGCAGGCCACCTAGCAGGGCCTTCCTCAGCGGGGCGAGCGCCCACCAGAAGCCCACGCCGGGATGGCCAGGCCACCCCCATCGCTTCGGCTAGCCCTGGGCTGGGGAAAACCACCCTTCACGGGCATCCCTGGGGCAGTGGAGGCCCATGGCCCAGCCATCCTCGGCGGTGGGGGGCTGAGGGCTCCGTGGCTCACTCAGACAAACGCACCTCCAAACGCCAGTGCACCTCTTCGGAAACTGCCGACATGCCAGGAATGTCAGCCAGTGGAGAAATAAGAGGGTGCCTCCGCACGCATGCAAATGTTACACGCACACGCCTGTGTGCAAGCATGCCGTCCACACCCAGGGCAGCATGCACACCAGTGAAGAAACACTCACCAGGGAATGCTGTGGCAGAACCTGGGCGTTGGAGGATGGCGGGCTGGGTTCAAGTCCTGGCCCAACCCTGATCAGCTGATTGAACCTTGGGGAACCCACAGCCTCACCGAGGTTTGCTGCCTCCCCTGGTGGAATGGAGGTGATGATAATGCCCCCTTGCAGGCATCGTCTGAGCCTCGGAAATAAGGCAAGGAAGCAATAGCATTTATGGGGTGCTCACCATGATCCCAGCTTTCCACGGGTGCGGAAAGTTGACTCTTACTGCCTCCATTTTACAGATAAGGAAATGAGGCCTGAGAGATGAAATCACTTGCCCTGGATCTACACGGCCCCAAATCAAAGACGACTCGATCTGAACCCAGGCTTCGGGTCCCAGGGCCAGTGCTCTTCCGAACACAGGAGCCACGGCAAGCAGCGACCATGGGAACAGCAGCGGAGAGTGCTGCTGCTACTGTTATCACCATCGCCATGCCCACGGCTGCTTAGAGACTCTGTGGCCCAAAGGCTGGCGCCGTTTCATGTGGCCTCATGTTTTAGAGCGCCCAGACCTGGGCCATATCCCAGCTATGGAGGCAGGAGTCCATAGGCTCAAAGACCAGAATTGGAAAAGAAGATGTGGTTTAAAATCGCCAGACAGCAGAGCAGGCTCCCAAGCAGCTCTGGTGAATTTCATCAACTTTTTACTTTTCCTATTCGCTAACATCTCCACCAACAGGTACATCCCTTAAAGTAAACAAGCTGCAACAAAGCGCTCTATGAACAAATGGATGCGGTGGCTGGAGCTCGCAGGAGGCAACACAGGGTGCGCACCCTTCCCTCCTCCCGTCCACTGCCACTGAGGCAGGAATGTGGGAATGTGGTCTCAGCCGGCGAGGAACTGCAGAGCCTGAATCCGGAATTTAGAAACACAGAGGCAAACACACATAAGGGAAAAGAAAGAAGCCTTCACTGATTGCATCATAACATGAGCGTATTTGCAAAATAAACAGTTATCATCATTTGCAAATTATTGTGGCTGTAAAAACTGCTCTGCCCTCAAGGAGGTTGATACAAACCAATAAATTCTGCCCTTTGTTATCTTGGTAAGATAATTTTTTTTAAGTTTATGGCTACTCTATGTATTTTACCTGCTGCATTTTGTTGGTGGTGGAGTTTGGATTTAAATGTATCTTTAGAGCATCCTAAATATAAATCATCGGATTTTTCATAAAGGCCTCAAAATAATATGTAACTCAACATAGAACAGTTAGAATTTGACACTTTCCCTACAGAGATTAGTAAGATATTAAAATTATTAAGATGTTAAAATTAAAATCAAAAGATAGTCAAAACCACAGCCACGAGTCTGAATGTCAATCTTGTGTTCCACTGCTGACGCAGCAAAAGAGAAAAATTGGTAATTAATTAAAACATTGATGGGCCTTTGACATAGGGCATGTGGGGTCTTAAAAGACACAGACCAAAAATTAAATTAAAGTTTAATGAAGGTGATGATTGCTCCTCTGCCGAATTTTCCAAGGGATGAGAAGATCATTGAATAAGTCTGTTTCTATACACAAATGCAACTTGTTTATTTTGACCCCAGTTCTTCGAAATTGTCGACTCCACAATTGAAATATGCTGTGTGTTCCAACAAGTACCCAGCAGCCGTAATGACAGACCAGCCCATCTGTGCTGCGAGAATGTATAATTTCAGTCTATAGTGGAATTTATATAGAAGCGATGATGTGAAAAGTGCTTTGCATGGTACTTTCTTCAAAAAAAAAAAAAAAAAAAAAAAAAACTGCCGAGAAGCACTGGGAGCCATGGAGAATGCTGAGATTTTGGCCTGATTTTTTTTAAAAAGCAGAATTCATAGCATTTTACTGATTTTGAGGTTGGCAGGGGAGGGTCAAATGTTATCCAAATTAAAAAACTAAGATGACAGTTGATCACATACAACAGTCCCAGGTATCCAAGGTGTACACGGGACAGTGAATTTTTCATACATGTTAAAAACACTGGATAAATTTAATGCAGTGGCAATACTAATTTAGAATGAAGATGTTCCTTTATGTGAATTCACTGATGTTTCTGCTATTTGCCCTACCTTGTCCAAAAAAACCAAAATCAAAAACAATAAATTAATGATCAGGAAATTTGACCATCTCTCAATCCAGGATTTAGGATTAAGGGTCTATTTGCCTACATTCATTATACGGAAAAAAAAAATGAGTAGCCAGCTATTAAACATGTAAATTCTTTTAAAATGCTGAACTCTCCCACTTTCCCCTGCCTCTTCCCTATCGCCTTGACTCTTTCGCTTTTAAAATGTATTTTGCTCGTTTTTTTCTATTCCTTTTATTTTGCCACCAGTGTTTTATTTGATGCTTGCTAAATATTTGGGTGGCATGAATCCTCCAGCTTGCAGCAGCAGAATGTGGCTGTCATATCATGAAATGTTTTAATTATCTCTGCTATATATGCCTGTTTCTGCAGCCCCAAACCCTCCAGGATCGACTGCTGGCTCATCTAAGAACAAAGCAGCCGCTGAGAGTCCTCGTGTTAGCTGAGCTCCGTTTTCAGATTTGGTGCTGTCTGCCGAGGCCGGCCGCCCAGACCGAGGCCGGTGCACGCAGGGCCCACGCGCCTCCAAACTGGGAAAACAAAGATGGATTTCCATGGGAGTTTTCCTCTCAGTGCCATTTTAGAACTTTCCGGGTCTGATTTTCCATTTTCCATAAATCAAGACCCTGGCTCCCCTCAAGGGTGGGGAACCAGGCCGCATCCGAGGACGCTTTTGTTAGCCTGCCAGAGCATGGAGGTGGGCATGGAGCAGGGCTCTGCAAAGCCCACCTCTGAATCAAAAGGGTCAGTGCTTCTGGAGGGCCAGGGACAAACAGGGACACCTGGGCAGGCACTGAGCCCAGCTCCTGGACAGCGGTGGCAAGGTGGGGGGACACAAAGGTCTTTGAGGGACTCTCAGCCCTGCCGGCCACGTTTCAGGCCCTGGACGACCTGGGTGTCTCCCCCAGCAGCTCTGCAGCTGAGGAACCCCTGGCATGGGATCCAGGACATGGGCAGACCATGAGGCCCCTCAGGCTTCCCTGAGGGTCTGTGTGGCGCACGGTGCCCACGCACGCACAGTCCACACGCAGTCTGCGGGCAGGGCAGTGACGAGACAGGCACAGCACTTTGAGGTGGAACCCCCAAGTTGAAATAAGTGCTCACAAACAAAGCCCACAACAACCAACAATATTTTTCCCTATGCTGAGCTGAGGACCCAAAGGAGCTTTCTCTCTTTTTCTTTTTTTTTTTTTTTCCCAAAAAATAAAACGAAAGGGAGAAAGAACTAGATCTGTACACTGTGGACATGGTAACATGAAAGATGCCGGACAACATAAAAGAGCCTCTGTTTCCAGATGCAAAGTCCTCCCTCCCGGGGGCCGGCCTGGCCCTGCCTGCCGATGAGTTCGCTGGGAGGAGCCGTGGACGGTCCTGGTGGTTTTCCCTATGCCAGTCCTGGTGCCGCCAAAAATTAAAATCAAATAATAATAACGAGACCGGCACACAATCTGCCACCACCAGGCAGGCAGGAGTAGGCCGTGGCTATTAATGGCTCCTGAAGCATTTGTTCCCACCGTAATGGAAGACACAGCTACTGTGAAATGACAAACATTCATTTTTATTGTGATTTCGAAAGCCTGTAGCTTTGGATCTTGAACGTAAATGGGCTTGGCTTCTGCATTTTCCCTGCAGTTTTTGGCAGGGCCTCCTTCTCGGAAGATGGAGGGCTCTGAAATAGAATTCCGAGTTTGGAGAACCAATTAGAGAGGGAGGACACGTAACAGGCACCAGGGCACAAGATGGCAGCACCCTCGGCTCGTCTTCACCACGGAAGGAAAGAAGGTGACTTACCCAAGGTGCCGGAAGATGGAGGCGCCTTCTCCAAAGCCAGGAAGTGAAAATGACGTCCCCGGGCCTGGCTGGTCACCCGGGTGGGGGAGGAGGGCAGGTCCTGCCCGCCAGCAGGCTGTCCGGTGCCAGCCCCGGCCGCAGGCCTGAGGGCCCCCTGGTCTCTGGCCGCCGCCGTCCTTCGGTCCAGTGGGCCCTGCTGGGCCTCGGCCACCTCGGCACAGGGGGCAGGGCTGCCAGGAGCCATGTGGCGCTGGGGGGAGGCCCCACTGCCAGCCCCGGAGTACGAGGAAAATGCTACTTTTGTCTCCTGCTCTCATCTGGCACTGGCTGCCCGGGGAGGGGGGGCAGAGGCGGCCGCTGCAGCTCGGCCCCGCCCACCGGGAATTTTTGAAAGATGCTCGTGGGTGCGGGAGGATGGCAGACGTGGCAGTGGCGGGTGGGCCGGGCCCCCAAACCCACCACCAAAAAAGGAGGAGGCTGGCCGGGCGGGAGAGGGAGGAGGAAGCCGGCGTATGGCCACTCAGTGGCCGGCCAGGGAGGACATGGGGAGCGGCCGCCCATTCCTGGCCAAGGCGCCAGCACCCTGTGGACGGGCAGCACTGACTGGGCGCCATGCTGTGGGCGCCTGCCTGGCCGGGCTGCTCCGAGGGGCTGGGCGTCCGGGCGGCCTGGCTCACTCCAGGGATAGAGGCCGCATTGTTCCCACGCCGGGCTCAGCAGGCAGCAGCCAGGGCCCTGGCCATTTCCCAGGGTGAGGCCAGAGACCCCACCCTGAAAGCCGCCCTGGCTGGGGCCCTTGCAGTGAGCCCTCTTCTAACGCCCCTACAGGCTGACGCTGCCATAGCTGGGAGCCTAGGCTGCAGGTTTGAATCTAGCCCTGTGTCCGACTGGCCACTTCATCATGGGCAAGCCTGCCTCAGTTTCCCCATCTATAGAATGAAAGGGGATAATGGCTCCTTCCACTCAGGGCTACTGGAGTGGCAGAATTAACAACATACACAGAGCCTCAAGCCCCATCCAGGCATCGAGTGGGTGCTTGATGCTGAGAGGGCCAAGGGTGGCCAGGCAGCTGCAGTGGACAGGGTGCCAGGGGCGGAGTCCAGGCCCGTCACCCCCCACTCTCACACCCTCACAAATCTTTGATTTCACCAAAACCAAACCTTGCCACTACCTCAGGGAAACATCCCAGTCCTCTGGCGCTACGACTGGGGTTGGCAGCCCTGGGGTTTCACTGTGGCTCTTTGATCTGGAGATTAAATATTGGACCCCACTGCTCTCTCCTGCGGGCATCAGGCTGGGTGTACTGGGTCACGTGTTTGTCCAGCTCTCCCCTCTCGCCCTCTGTGACCGGGAGCTGCAGCAGTGAACATAGGGTTGTCCTTGGGTGGGTGAGCACCAAGGATGGAAGTGTGGGAAGGGGCTCCCAGAAAGCGGGGCCACCCACCCCGTGGCCGTCTGCGGGCAGGCAGGGCCAGCTCTACACAGAGGGGACAGTGTGGAGTGACCACTGCCCGGCTCTGAGCCTGACTCCTGGGCGTACGGGACACATCAGGGCCTTTCTGTCAATAAGGACTAGAGACAAAGGGTGGTCTGGATGGACCGTGAGAGCCCGGGTGCGCTGTGAGAGCCCAGGGGACCGTGAGAGCCTCCTGCAGTGGACAGGAGCTCCCTGCTGTCTGGATTCTGTTTGATTTTAACACTGCTTTACGCCTGCTCAGAGCGGGTCCTGCTGAAAGCCAAAAAAAGGGGGTGGGGGTGAGTGAGCGAGGAGGAAGCTGCCCAGGAGGAGCCCTCAGTGCTGGGCTCTGGTCTCACTCACGCACATGGCCACGTGACCGGCTCGCCAGCTGATGCCAGAGACAAAGCAGGTAGGATTCCGATGCCATGCGCCCCACCAGGAACGCCGGGAATTCCATTCCAGCAGCGGCTTGGCCTGGCTGCCAAGAGCCCGGCCCTGGGAGGGAAGGGTCCCCCATGCTCCACAGCACGGGGCCTGCCCCGCCAGCCGGCAAGATCAGGAAGCCACTTAAGATGGGGTGGCCATGGTAAGACCCACAGGGGCATGGCAGAGCAGGCAGGGCCTGGGTCACGGCTGCAGGAGGAGGTGCCCGCCCCCAACCCACTGCCAGCCAGAAGTGGCCACTCCTGTGCCCAGCTGGCTGCCCAGGAGATAACGGCCTCCAGAACAGCCTGCCAGCCATCGTGGGGCTCAGGACACAAGGGCGGTGGGCCTGGACTGCAGCCGTATCAGGCCCTTCTCAGACGGAGCTATAGGCGGCAAGGCTAGGGCACCATTGCACTGTGCGGGGCCGGAATCCCTGTCATGCCCTTCTCCTGGCAGTGTGGGGAGGGCCCCAGAGGGAACACCCATGTAGGCCCACATGCTCAGGACACACATGTGCCCTGCAGGCCAGAACCCACACGACGGTGCAGGGGGCTCCGGGGGACGAGCAGCCCCCACCCAATTTGCCGCAGCTTCCCCTAGCGTTAAAATACACGGAAAACTGGAGCGCCGGCACCATCATTTTATTATAATTTAAAATGTAATTATAAAAGGCTGATTTGAATGTAAATATCTCTCTTAAACACATGAAAGGGGATTCTAAATTTAAGAGCCCCAAATCAGCAGGTAAATATTTCAGCTAAATGCTCTTCCTGCCATCTGAAATGCCAGAATTAAGGAAAGGGCGTTCCACAGGCAGAAAAAAAAAAAAAAATCCAGTTTTAGAAAGCCAAAAGCAACAGGGACGATTCTTTTTTAATCTGGAGGGAAAATTCTATCACTGAATTAAAAGAAATTGTTTGGCCTTTTCACCGTGTGGCTTCCATGCACACATTTGGTAGGGGCAAACACCAGTCCTGTTTTACAACACAAACCGGCGACCCCGCGGCCACCTCTCTCCTCGGAAGCCCCCTTGGCGCTAGCTGGACAGTGGGCACAGCCACTCTCTCCACACGGGTTCCCGGGTGGTCAAAAGGATGAGACTCCCCAGTCCAGATGCCACCAAGAAGCTTCCCACCCCTAATTTTCGTTTTACTTTCAAACCGCCTCCCACCACGCACAGAAAGGTGACTAGGAACCTGGTTTTGGGGTTCTCCTGCCCATTGTCACAAGGTTTCATTCTTTTCCATGATTTTTATATTAACAGTTCTACCTGTAGCCTCAGAGGCTCCTGGACACCCTGAAAGAGGGGTCTCTTCTGAGTGGGCTAATGTAGAGGGCGACGGGCCACGCTGACAAGTCCTCGCATTGAACAAAAAATAAGACGTGACAGCCGACTGGCAAAAAGCAAACCTCATTTCTGAGGCCGGATATTAGAACTGGCCAAGAAAGCTGCTTGGGTGACCCTGGTCCCCCACCGGATCGGGGGCACTCCGTCATCTGTCCTCCTTCAAGGCCTTGCTGGGGTGTCCAGACAGGTCCCCCGGGGCTGGGTGTCCCTGGCCGAGAGCCACCTCGGCCTTCCGACGCTTCACTCCAGGCCCCCGCACGGCGACCCCTCCCAAACCTGCCAACCGGAGCCGGGGCTCTGGCCTGGCTTCCCGGGCAGCTCCTCCTGCTCCTCGGAGAAGGGGCCGGGCGCGGGGGCGTGTAGGCCTGGGGTGAAATTCTCTCCATTCTATCAATTCAGAAAATATTCACGGAGCCCCAGCTCTGGGCCACGCTCGCCAGAGTCAGAAGCACACCCTCTCCAGCCCGGAAGGGCGTTCGCTCGTGTGGGGCTTCACCAAGTCAGGCCAGGCTCTCCCGAAACCCACGGGCCACTCCCAGGTTCATCTGAGAACGGAATCCGGGCAGGAGCAGACCTGGAAAACCACAGCTACCGGCCCCGGTCGCCCTCTGGACGGCCCCTCCCTGAGCCCTGTGGGGACCCAGCTTTCCTCTTCCAGGCTCTATTTTTCTCCACTTCCATTTTGGGACCCAGCTAGCGAAGGCCCTAGCTAAGGCCGACCGGGCCTGGCAGACGGGGGCCCCATCTGCCCACGACCCCAAACCTGGCCATCTCGCTGGCACTTGCCAGGGCAGCCCTGCGGCTTCTCAAAAGAAATCGCAGAAGAAAACAAAATGAACTCATGCAAGTTTAACCTCCACTCAACAAAGAAAGCCAGACGTGTCCACGAAAATGGCTCAAGAACCACAGGTCAAGAGACTTTCTTTAAATCTCTGTCCCCAGCTACACATCCGGGGCTGCCATTCCCGGACACTGGAGCTCCATGGACTGTCCCAGCCCAGGGGACGCTGGGCTGTCCCGAAAATAAATATTTCAAATGAAAGATCCACTGTCTCTGCTCGGAGACAATTGTTGCTTTTTCTCCCCGCTCAGTTCTATAACATCAGAAAGCATGACCGACGCCATTTAGAGCTCTCTCTTATTCCAACAAGATGTTTTCAGCAAGGGCGATCTTGCTGGGTCTTCCTGAATGACCAGCTAGGAGGGAAAATTCTCCAAGGCAAGCTCTTTGGTCAACGTGCCAGGCCAAAGAACAATTCGCTCATCAGAATGGTGAAGCCTTCCCACCAAATCACCATCCGCACCTCTATCGAGGACACTAGTGGCTGATGTGGCTGCTGTGGGCCCCTGTGTCAGGACGTCCTGCCCCGTTCTTTCCTGCCCCTGAAGGGGGGCAAAGGTCAGACCCCAGGGCCGGCACCCAGGTGTGCCTTCTGTCCCGTCCCTGGGAAGGGGTGACTCTTCCGTCAGCACTTCCCAGGTCCCCAAGGTGACCCTGGCCTCATCCTGTGTACCCAATGTGAGGTGTAAGATGCATCTGGATGCCACTCACACCAAGTCCCTGTGACGAGGGAAGCGCTGGCTCTGTGAGCCCCCGCCAGTCTACCTGGGAGGTAACATCAAGGTCCCCCTTTACCCCCACCTGTGGGGCCGGGAGAGTAAACTTCTTGGTTCATTTTCTGGTGAGACCAAAGTTGGGTTCTCTGTTACTTTGAATATAACATAATACAATACATAAAATAATAGTAGTGGGAAGTGAAATAAATAATAACTAAACAAAAACAGCGATTATTGTGGACAACAGTAAGAATGACAATAGCAGAGCCATTTATGCCCCAGTCCCCGACAACGTGCTGGAAGGGTGCTTTATCGAAATAATGTCTGAAGCCTCCGAGGTAGGCTCATACTCTTCCCGCTTTAGAGCTCAGAGTCCAGGCTCAGGGAGGAGCTCAGATGTGCCAGGGTCACCCAGGGAGGGTCAGGGGCAAACTGCAGCCCAGGGTGCTCAGGCTCCAGCTGGCTGCGATTTCGGCAAGAGCATTCTCCTCTCTCCCCAAACATTCAAAGAAGCTTCAAAACCCAACGACAACACCCCGAGGAAGCATGGTGGCTTTACCACGTTTCTTGCCTGGCCTGGAAGGACCCCTCCCTTCCTACAGACCGTCCTTCAGCACAGGCATGCATCTACACCGCACGAGAGGTTCCCCCGACACAAGGCAGCCCCCGGCCAGGTAGGGTGCCCCTCTGGGTGGGCAGAGCCCTTCCCAGTCCCTCCCGGGCCCCACGGTCTGCCTTCCAGTCAGGCCTGGTCCATGCTGGGCTGGGACAGGCCCCAGTGCCCTTTCGGGGGCCGGAGGGATCCAGACAGTTTCACAGAGGGAGCCTGACCCAGCCAGGTGCAAACCACACGACAAAAAGTAACCCTGCTGCAAAGCCGCACGCTGCTCCTGGGGAGCAAGGCAAACTGCTGGCCTGTACCTGCTCAGGCGCTGTGCATGAGACCTCTCCAAAGCAGAGGGGCGCTGCCCAAGCAGAAACCAGCTTGTCCCCCCAGGACCCTGGAGACCCTTCTCACCCAGGAGGGTCTGGGGCCCAGCGAGGCGCCAGCAGCGCAGGCGAGGAACCATCCTGGGGTAGGCGCTGGTTTAAAACAAAACCAGAAAAGCCGAGGCCTGTCCTTCCGCCAGCCCACACCGCAGTCCCTGTGGCCCTGGGCCCCTGCTTCCCACGTTCTTGATGTGAAATCCAGAAGTGATAAAAACAGACAGGCGCCAGTTTCATTTTCAGAGCCTTCTCTTTTGTGTGTGTGCCCTCAAAAATGAATAGTGCCAGGATGGGAGAGCCAACACCGCACGGGAGCCCCTGGCGGGACCCCCTGAGACCCCGTCAGGCTGAGCTGGCTCCGAGGAACACGGACAAAGGCAAGACGGGGCCTCGCCAGGGCCTCTGTGCCCGGCGCCGGCCCCACTGTTGGCTGCAGAATCTTGACCTCATCCCATTTCATGGGCCGGGCACACCGTGTGGCGGGAGACGGGGCTCCGGGGCTTCGGAGCTTTGACGAATAGCAGCCCTCGCTCGGTGGCCCTGGAGACCGCCACCTCCAACACTCAGGCCTTTCCCTGGCTCCCCCCCGGGTCTGGCCTGTTGAGCAGGAGAGCGGGACACTGCTTGTTTCGGAGGACGCCCCACAGCCTCCGCAGAGCGCCACTCCATGCCTGCCCTCCACGCCGCGCTCCCAGTCTCCTGTGGCCTTGGGGAAAATGTCTCCAGCATTTTACAGGCAAGGCCCTGGTGGAACTTGAGCTTCTTCTAATTACCAACCTCGTCACCACCAACGCCATGCCAAGCAGAAGCTCGCGGCTCGCACGGCATGCCTTCTGCAGCTGCACCCCGATTCTGAGATCGCCCGCAAATGTCCCACCCGGGTTTCACGTCTGCTAACTGCCTCTGATAAAGTCATAAATAAAAACTCAGAATGGGGCGAGGGGGCTGCGGGGGAGGCAGCCCAGCAAAAAAGACACCGAAGGTCAGTTCTTCCAGCACGGAGGTAAACTTTCCACCTCTGGCGTGGCTGGCTGGACTGGACTGAAAAGGTCCCCTCAGTCCTCGGTGTTCTTGGGGGTGGGGGGGCACTGGGCAGCCGAAAGGGAGGGACGCACGAGGCAAGCGGGGACTACCCAGGCCTCTGTCCACGTCCCGGAAACACAACCTCCGAGAGCCAGCTCACGGCCCTGGGGTGTGATGGAAACAGGCCCCCCGTTATTTTGTGGTGGAAGCACCCAGCAAGGTTATCCAAACCACATCAATAAGGTGGGGAGAGTAGGTGAGAAACTGCACCTGTGGCACGATCAGAGTAAAAAGCAGGCTCAACCCCTCACTGTTTGGGCTTTCATTTTAACCCTGGCTTTGTACACACACGGACACACACGTATTTTAAAACCCCAAAGAGCTAGAACCGATGAACTAAAATAAAATGAAACTATTGCTGGCCTGCAGGCTACCTCGGCTTTTGAAACCCAACTTGGAAAAAATGAATCTCCACGTTACCTTAAAACCCTATCATCACAGCAAGCAAGCCTTCCCTCACCCCTTTCTTGCTCCCCACAAACTCCCCAGGGCCACTGGCTGGGCCTGTGTGTGAGGTACCTATAAAGGGGCATTTATTACAAAAAGTTATGAGTTGTTTTTTGTTTTACACCACCGTAAACAGCAGCTTCCACACAGG
Organism: Plecturocebus donacophilus; assembly: GCA_004027715.1. Classification (NCBI taxonomy): domain Eukaryota; kingdom Metazoa; phylum Chordata; class Mammalia; order Primates; family Pitheciidae; genus Plecturocebus; species Plecturocebus donacophilus. Next base: position 19,215 of record PVKP010038517.1, read on the forward strand.
GCCTTTCACCGAACAGGCCCAAAGGCCGCCAACGCCGAACCGAGGGTCCCCCCCTTAAATCAGCTCTCCCCAAGTGTCTGACCGGGAGGGAAAAAATAAAAAATTAGCAGCGTGGGTTTAGGAAGTAAATGAAATACGTCAATTTTCCAAGAAAGAGTTGTAGCTTCCCAATAACCTTTCCAAACACATCTCTCACACACAAAATTCTAAAAACAGATGTTTTCTCTTTTCTTTCTATTATGTTTAAGATGTCTGCTAACGCTTATTTTAGGTGTTCAACAAAATTCTCTCTGGCAAATAGCCTGCACACCTGAGATTAGAAGCTGTGCTTCACAAATTCCAAGATCCAGATGAATGCGGAGTGGAGTTCTTGCAGGCTGGTGCGGCTTCGGGTTCAAGAGCAGCCTCCTCGGCGCGTTCCCTGGTCTGCGGAAGGCCTGCCCAAGGAAGGGTCCCTCTTAGAGATCCCTTCATTAATATTTAAATACTCACTAAGTAGCGAAAGTGAGAAATGCACTTACCGTCCTCGGGAGTCGCCGTGAACCCGCTGGTGATCTGGGGCGCGCACAGGTCGACAGCCTTGTCCTTGCGGGAGGACCGCGCCTGGCCGCCGGCGCCGCGCTCGCGTGCCCAGAGCTGCCCAGGCCCCCGGCCAGCGGCCCTAAGTCCTGGGTTCCAAACGCTTCTCCTCTTCCCGCGTCGAAGCGGCGGACGGCGGAGCGGTGCCAGTTCCCGCAACTCTTCTCGGGCTGTGACGGCTCTGACTGCCGCGGGCGAAGCGCACGGCCCAGGCCCCACTTCCTCAGCCCCGCGCCGCGCCGCGCCTTCCCTTCGGGCTCCGGCTTCCCCGCGCTTAGCGACCGGACTGCGCCGGAGAGTGGCCCGCAGGACCCGGTCACCGCGTCCGCGCGCGCCGCAAGGGACCTTTGTCCCAGACGAAAACGAAAGCGCGCCGGTCCGGGGGCGCCCACGCCCTGCCGCGGAGAGCCCGGCCGGCGCGCCCCGCGACTTTCTCCAAGTTCACGTGCATTCCGAGCGGGCGTCGCGGGCCAGGACTTGCAGAGCCGGGCCGTCGGGCGGGCGGCGGGTTGCAGGCGGGCTTGGGGATGGCCCGGTGGGGCGGGCTGGGGCACAATGGGCGCCGCCGGGCGGGCGGGCGGGCTTGGGGACAGCGTGGGCCCGGCCGCCGAGCGGCCGCTCGTCTGGCGCTGCCCGGGCGCCGAATGCGGCGGCGGCTTGGCACAGACGCGCCGCGCGCCCGGTGCATGCTAATGGCCGGCGGCCGCGCCATGAATTATTCAGCAGCGGCGCGGAGAGGGCGAGCGCGGCGCGGAGGGCGACCCGGGCCGCGCGTCCCCTGCCACTGCGAAGCGACCGCGGCGACTTCCCAAACTTTCCCGGGTCGGCACCGAGGATGCGGCCCCCGCGGCGCCGCCGTCCCCGCCCGAGCGCGCCGGCCGCGCTTCCCCCGTTGCCGCCTATTTTATGTCTTTTGTCTCGGAGTTGGCACCTGTCCCAGAGAGCGCGTTTCCCTGCCCACCCCTTCGCCGCCGGATCGGAGCGGGGGAGGGAGTATGGGGGACCCAGGGAGGAGGGGACGGGGAAAGCAA
>PVKP010038518.1:0-20823 GCA_004027715.1 Plecturocebus donacophilus
AAAAAAAAAAATGTTAGGACATGAGATTTGGAGGAGCCAATGGCAGCATGATATAATTTGCCTGTGTCCTCACTCAAATCTCAACCTGAATTGTATCTCACAGAATTCCCACATGTTGTGGGAGGGACCCAGAGGAAGTAATTGAATCATGGGGGCCAGGGGTTTTCGCTTTTGCTTTTTCCTCATTTTTCTCTTGCCACTGCCATGTAAAAGTGCCTTTTGCTGTCTGCCATGATTATGAGAACCTCCCCAGTCATTTGGGACTGAAAGCCCAATTAAACCTCTTTTTGTTCCCAGTTTTGAGTATGTCTTTATAAGCAGCATGAAAACTAACTGATACAGACTTCAATTAAACAAGAAGACTTAACTATCTGAAATATATACACATTTGATATCAGAGCACCAAGAATCATAAACAAGCAATTCTAGACCTACAAAAAGACTTAAACGTCCATTCAATAATAGTGGGAACTTCAACAACCCACTGGCAGCATTAGACAAATTATCAAGCCAGAAAACTAACAAAGAAATTCTGGACTTAAATTTGACACTTAATGAATTAGAACTAATAGACATCTATAGAGTACTCCACCCATAATCCACAGAATATACATTTTTCTCATCTGTGCCGGGAACATACTATAATATCAACCACATGATTGGCCATAAAACAAATCTCAATAAACTAAAATGAATCAAAATTATGCCAACTATAATCTTGAAACACAGGGAAATAAAAATAGAAATCAACACTAATAAGACCTTGGAAAATCACACAATGACATGGAAATTAAACTACTTGCTCCTGAATGGCTTTTGGGCAAACAATGAAATCAAGGCAGAAATAAAAACTTTTTTAAAATAAATAAAAAAAAATATACAACACATCAAAATCTCTGTGATACAGCAAAAATAGCATTAAGGGGAAAATTTATAGTGTTGAATGCCTACATCAAGAAGACAGAAAGATCTCAAATTAGCAATGTAACATCATACCTAGCAGAACTAAAAAAGCAAGAAAAAATTAATCCCAAAGCCAGAAGAAGAAAAAAGTCACAAAAATCAGGGTAGGACTGAAAGAAATTGTGACCCAAAATCCATACAAAGAATCAATGAATAAAAAATTGTTTTTTGAATAAATAAATAAGATCAATAGACCACTAGCTAGATTAACAAACAAAAAGAGGGAAGACCCAAGTAGGCAGAATCAAAAATGACAAAAATGGCATTACAACGGACTCTATAGAAATACAAAACATCCTGAGACTATTATGAAGATCTCTATGCACATAAACTAGAAATTATACGGAAAAAATACATTCCTAGAAACACATAACCTTCCAAGTTGAATCAGGAAGAAATTAAGACTCTGAACAGACCAACATTAACTTCCAATATTGACTCAGTAATAAAAATCCTACCAACCATAAAACGCCAGGTCCAAATTGATTCATAGCCAAATTCTACCAGACTTACAGAGACGAGCTGGTACCAATTCTACTGAAACTATTCCAAAAAATGAAGAAAAAAGTACTTCTCCCTAATTGATTCTATAAACCAGAATCACCCTGGTGCCAAAATGTGGCAAGGACACAATATGCAAAGAAAACTACAGGCCAATATTCTTCATAAACACAGATATAAAATTCCTCAACAAAGCACCAGCAAACCAAATCCTGCAACATATGAAAATTTGAATTCACCATTCTCAAGTAGGCTTTATTCCTGGCTCAACATACACAAATAAATCAATGTGAGTCAACATAAACAAAATTAAAAACAAAAACCATATAATATCTCAATAAATGTAGAAATAGTTTTCATTACAATCCAACATCCCTTCATTAAAAAAAAACTCTCAAGAACTAGGCATCTAAGGAACATATCGCAAAATAATTAAAGCTATCTATGACAAATCCATAGCTAACATCATACTGGATGGGCAAAAGTGTGAAGCCTTTCCTTTAAAAAAGGAAAAGACAAGGACGGCCACTCATATTATTTCTTATTTAATGTAGTTCTGAAATTCTAAGCCAGAGCAATTAGGTAAGAGAAAGAAATAAAAGGCATCCAAGTAGGAAAAGAAAATGTCAAATTATCCCTCTCTTTGCTGACAATATGATTCTATACCTAGAAAACTCAAAGGACTCTGCCAAAAGGATTGTACAACTAACAAATGACTTTGGTAAATTTTCAGGACACAAAATCAATATACAAAAATCAGTAGTATTTATATATACCATAACATTCAATCCAAGAGCCAAATCAAGAATGCAGTCCCATTTACAATAACCACACAAAAATAAAATACCTAAGAATATATCTAACCAAGGAGGTAAAAGATCTCTACAAGGAGAACTACAAAACACTGCTGAAAGAAATCAATAGATGACACACACAAAACAATGCAAAAATATTCTATGCTCATGGATTGGAAGAATCAATATTGTTTAAATGGCCATACTTCCCAAAGCAATCTACAGATTCAATGCTATTCTTATCAAACTACTAATGTTATTTTTTCACAGAATAAGAAGAAGCTATTTTAAAATTCTTATGAGACCAAATGAGAGCCCAAGTGAAAGCAATTCTAAGAAAATGAACAAAGCTGGAGGCATCACATTACCCAATTTTAAATTATACCATAAGGCTAAAATAACCAAAACAGGACAGTACTGGTACAAAAACAGAAACATAGACCAATGGAACAGAATAGAAAATGCAGAAATAAAGTTGCACACCTACAACCATGTGATCTTCAACAAAGTCAACAAAAATAAGCAATGGAGATAGGACTCTCTATGCAATAAATGATGCTAGAATCCCTGGCTGGTCATATGAAGAAGAATCAAACTGGACCTCCTATCTTACACCATATTAAAAAATTAACTCAAGATAGATTAAATATTTAAATGTAAGACCTCAAACTTACAAACATCTTAGAAGGAAACCTAGGAAATACCATTCTGGACATTTGCGTTGGCAAAACCTTCATGACTAAGTCTTCAAAAGCAATTGTAACAAAAACAAAAATTGACAAGTGGGGCCTCATTAAACTAAAGAGCTTCTGCACAGGAGAAAAAAAAAACTATCAGTGGAGTAAACAGACAACCTACAGAATAGGCGAACATATTAGCAAACTACACAAACATTTGTGAACTATGCAAATCAACAAAGGTCTAATATCCAGAATCTATAAAAAACTTAAACAATTAAATGAGCAAAAAAAAAAAAAAAAAAAAACACCCTGTTAAAAGGTGAGCAAAAGATATGAACAGACACATCTCAAAAGAAGACATACAAACATCCAACAAACGTATGGGAAAATACTTCACTCATCATCAGAGAAATGCAAATCAAAAGTACAGTGAGATAGCATCTCACACCAGTCATAATGGCTATTATTAAAAAGTCAAAAAATAAGGTGCTGGTGAGTCTATGGAGAAAAGTGAATGCATATACACTCTTGGTGTGAATGTAAATTAGTTTAACTACTATGTAAAGCTGTTTGGATGTTTCTCAAAGAACTTAAAACAGAACTACTATTCAACCTAGCAATCTTATTACTGGATATATACTCAAGGGAAAATAAATTGTACTGAAAGGATATCTGCACTCATGTTCAGCACACCCCTATTCACAGTGGCAAAACCATCAACCTATGGGCCCATCAACAGTGGATAGAATAAAGAAAATGTGGCATTAATACATATACACTGTGAAATATTACATAGCCATGAAAAAGAACAAAATCATATTTTTTTCAGCAACATAGATACAGCTGGATGCCATTATTCTAAGCAAATTAATGCAGGAATGGAAAACTAGATACTGCATTTTTTTCACTTATAAGTGGGAGCTTAACACTGGTTACACATGGACATTAAAAAAAAACAGTAGAAACTGAGGACTAAGTGGGGGACTACAAGAGAGGGGTGGGACGAAGGCTAAAAAACTATATATTGGATAGTATGCTCACTACCTGGCTGATGGAATTATTTGTACCCCAAACCTCAGCAATGTACTCATGTAACAAGCCTGCACATCACATGTACCCTATGAATCTGCAATTAAAGTTAAATTTATTTAAAAAACAATGGGATACTATTTCACACCAACAGGATGGCTACAGTAAAAATGACAAATAATAATATGTTAGCAAAAGTTTTAGAAATCTGAGTCTCTCATGCACTGGTGGTGGGAATGTAAAATGGTGCACTTTGTCATTCCTCAAAAAGTTAAACAGAGAGTTCCAATATAACCCAAAATTGCACTCCTAAATATATACCCAAGAGAAATGAAAACATACTCCCACACAAAATCTTGTATATGAATGTTCGTAACAGCATTATTCATTATAGTAAAAAAGTCAACATTCCAAATGTCCATCAACTCATTTCTAGAGAAGTAAAATGTGGTATATCCATACAATGGAATATTATTCAGCCATAATAGGGATTAAGTACTGATACATGTTGCAGTATAAATGAACCTTGAAAACATTATGCTAAGTGAAATAAGCTAGTCACAATAGATCACATTATATGATTCTACTTACATAAAATGTCTACTGGGAAGTCTATTGAAACAGAAAATAGATTGGTGGCTGCCTAGGACTTGGGGAGTGGGTTTAGAGAGAAATATGAAGTGATTGCTAATGGATATGGGATTTTGTTTTGGGTGACAAAACTTCTACAATTGATTATGGTAATGAATAGAATATACTAAAAACTGTTGAATTGTACACTTGAAAGTCGTGCATTATATAGCATGTGCATAATATCCCAATAAAGCAATTTTAAAAATTCCCCTCTAAAAAAACACCTTGTCTTTTGCATTATCTACTTGACTAACTGGATCAAGAGGCCTAACTTTTGTCTTGTTTCAGTTTTTGACATGGCCTTCTTCACTAAGCTTAATCATTTCTAGCTTTTGACTTAAAGTGATAGGTGTCTAGTTTCAATATTACTGTGTCTCAGGAAATAGACTTAACAAGAGGAAGAAAGATGGGAGAATGGGTGGTTTGTGGAGCAGTGGGAACACACAGCATTTATTAAGTCTGCCATCTTCTGTGGATGTGACTCATAGTACCCCCAAATAATTACAATGGTAACATCAAAGATCACTGATTACAGATCACCATAATAGATATAATAGTAATTAAAAGGTTTCAAAGGACCATAACAATTATCAAAATGTGACAGAGACATGAAGTGAGCACATGCTATTGAAAAAATGACTCAGATAGACTTACTCAATGCAGAGTTTTCATGGACCTTCAATTTGTAAAAATGCAATATCTGTGAAGTATAATAAAGTGACCTATAGTAAAAGAGATATGCCTGTATATAGAAAGAGATTTAGTTTAAGGAATTGGCTCATGAAAATATGGGGCTGACAGGTCGAAAACTTGCAGGGTGGGCTGGAGGCTGGAAACTAGGGATGAGTCAATACTAAGGTTCAAGTCTAAAGATCGTTTGCTGCAGAATTCATTCTTGCTCAGAAAAGGTCAGTCTTTGTTCTATTCTGGCCTTCAACTGATTGGATGTAGCCCACCCATTTTATAGAGGATGATCTACTTTACTCAAAGTGTAGTGCACAGATTTAAATGTCAATCTCATCCAAAAACACTGTCATACAAACATCCAGAATAATGTTTCACCACACATCTTTTCACCATGGCCTCACCAAGTTGACACATAAAATTAGGCATCATAACCAATTTCCAAGTAACTCTGAGTTTCAGTTCCTTCAATAAAAAACAAGAAAGTTAGATTCAATATATTTAAACTAAATAAGAAATTCTACATTTAAGAACAAGACTAACAGGACAGAGTCCAGGATTCTGAGATAGAGAATGTTCAAATCATTTTACCTCTTTTGATGGCTGACATCTGATACACCACCTGCCTTCTGGGGAATCATAGATGGTTTTTGAATGGGACCTGGAGACTTGGCTTTGAAAGGATCCCCCTTAAATTTTTCTCTAAACGTGAGTGAGTAGCATTTCCCTGTCTCAAATGAGAAATAAATGACAATTTTAATTTTATACATATTGCAATTTCTGTGTTGCCATTATTTATTGACTTTTGCTCATTAATTTTCACAAGATTAATTGGGTTTTTGGGCTTTCAAATCAATATGACATTTTATCTCATGGCCTTTTCAAAGCATGCTTTTCCTGTAGCAATTTATTGCAGATCATTTCTTTGAGGCTTGCCACCTTTTAATTAGCCCTGCTGCACTGGACACAGAGAACACATTTTTCCCCTTTGCCCTTTGCTTTTCCCTAGAAGGTCCAACATATGACAAATTGCAGAGATTATGTGGCTTCTATTAAAGTACACATCTTGTGACCCTCTGAGAAAAGAAAAATGACTCATGATAAATAAGGGAGTGTTTGTCTATCATCCAGAAAAGGCTAGATGGAAAAGTTAAAGTGTAAATACCAATACCACTGTTGAATGTTTGCACAGCCCTTCATAGTTCACTGATACCACAGAGCAGTCTTGCAGAATAAAGTACCTAGAGGGCCAGGCAAGGAGTATAGGCAGTGGGCTGGGCAGGTCTTAGGCAAATTGACAAAATGTATACACACTAAAACCAGCTTCACCTGTTGCCAGGTGGCAGTGGGAGCTTCATGCTACTGAATTTTTTAATAAATGCCTGACACCTGGGATTCCCTGGTATATATCTTAATTTTAAAGTGCTGAAAATTTGTTCAAAATATTTAAATCTTGGGAGAATCAACAGATTATGTCTGCAGGCAAGTTCCCAGCCTACCAACAGCCAGTTTGTGGCCTCTCTGTATTTTAAACTTCACAAAACTGACATAATATACTAGCCTGTTACAAGAACACATTTAAAAATGTTTGTTCCTGTTTGATGTGTAATAGGATGGTAACCAAGGACTCTTCCTGCTGCCTCTGTTTTAGCAGGGATGGGAAGACAAGATATATTAGCAGAGGTGGATTTACTCTGAAACTGGTGAAGGTAAAGAAAGCACCAGGGTGGTTTAGAGCTCCCAATTCCTTTGCCAAGGACTTGGGAAAGCCCTTTCATGTGGTTACGTGATCATTTATTTTGCAAAACAGCAATGCTTTAGGATCACAGTCTATTTCCACTTGGAGTTTTCTTTCTTTTATACCTCCCACAGAATTGGGTGTTGTTACAGTGACTAAGGGCATTTTCTGGAGATCTAGGTAGGAAAATCCAGCTACTAAGACTCCTCAGTCTCAGCACAATTGACATTTTGGACCAGGTAATCCTTTGCTATGGTCACTGTCCTATACGTTGAAAGATGTTTAGCAGAGTTTCTTACCTATACTTACTAGATCCAAGTAGCAAGCCCCTCTTCTCCCACCCCCACAGTTGTGACAAAGTCCCCTGGAGACATAAAATTGAACCCTCACTCCACTGAGAACCACTGAACTAATGAGAAGTTGATTTGTAGACACATTTAGTTTGGAATGGAATATAACTACGTGGTTCCGGGTTACACTTGTGTTATAGTTTACATTCTCGCCATCAGTTTCAGTGTGAGCATGGTTTTCACAAATACTTGACCTTCTCCTAGCACCAATTCACATGGGTGCAGAACCAGGGATGGCAGATCCCAGCATGGAAGCACGTGGGATGAAGCATAAAGAAAAGTTGGAAATGGAACCACAGGCCTGGGTCTGTGGAAATTTCTTCCAAATCTTACAACTCCTGCATGGAGAAACTTGACAGAGACTTTCTCAGTTTTGGCAACAGTCCTAGACATTTACATGACATTACTAACAATGTGTTATGATGCTGAAAAAAATGTCAAACTTTTCATAATACGAATTAATTCCAAAACAACCGTGCTAGAAGAAAGACTGGATTATCTTTCTTTTCACACTGTTGAAAATGTTACAAAGTTCTTGTCTTTATAGAAGGGATCAAAGAGTCTATAGCTAAAAGTACAAGAAAAGGCATAACAGAGGAATGTCCAATAGTTAATAATGATATTACATTTTTGAGTCTTATAATCTTTGTATTATTCATCACCTTTAAAAATTTATTTTGTTGTGATTTATGACATCATTTAAAATGTTCTTTTAGTACCTAGTTTTGTATTATACTTTTATTTTTTTGTAAAGAAGACAAATCTCATTTCAAATTATAAAAACTTTAGGACACTTAAAACTTAGATTTGCATGTGGGTTTTAGATATCAAAATGAGTTGTGAGAGAAATACCTGGAATCTGCATGAAATAACTTTCTGGATAAAGCTACTGGTTCACCATGAGCTCCTTAACATTTCCTCCTTCTCCTCTCCTCCCGTCTTCCCTCTCAATCTCCAAGGTGAGGAAAAAGAGAATTCCACTTTTTACATTAAAAAAAAATGCATCAACAAGATCACTCAGAAAGCTTGATGCTTAACTTAGCTGCTGATGCTAGGAGAACAATGGAGCAATATCTGACTGACTCTAAACTGGAAAACTAAAAGAGAATCAGTCTGGCTGGCTCTTCAGGCAGCTGCAGCCAAGGTGAATTGGCTGCACTGGGCTGTCTACACTCAGGGTTTTTAGTGGTATAGGAATGCATGAGCCAGATGTGAGCTGAGCACAAGAGAGAGCTCACATGCAGCTCTTTTACATCCTCTCCAGGAGGGCTACTCAGAAGTGTGATGGAGCTCCAAGGGGGACCATGTAGAGCTCTCTGAAAATCCAGGGGCTGAGGGACCACCTCCAGCCAAGAAAAATGTGTCACTACATCACAGAAGTCCTACTCAATCCAGGGAAGAACTTTGAAGAACCTACTAGGATGCCAGTGAGACACAATGCCAACCGTTAAACACCAGCCAGACTCAGATGCATGCATTACAGGTATAACAGTACTGGTTAAGTAAGAAATTTCTTGCTCTTCTTACCGCTCCTTCCTCCCCCAGTTCTTTCATACTCAGTTGCAGCTAGGTGGTTGGGAAGAAGGTAAGGAAGAGCAAAGACAAGGATGCACATCTTTCTGCACTGAAGTCACCAGCCTCAGAGTTCATGTAGTAGGTTTGATTGTGTTTCCTCAGAAAGGCCTGGTTGCAAGGCTAGCCCTTGGCTGGTGTCTGAAAATTCGGCTTTCAAGAGAGTTCCTATCTCTCTAACTGATCCGAGTAGCTCACTGTGCCTAAACTGTTTATGAAAACAACATGTTTAATGCTGAACTCATGCTTTCTTTCTGGGAGACTAGAATTCTGGTATGTGTTAAATAGAGGGGGCCTATGTAATAAGCCTCGGATCAAAACAATGGAGCTGAGCCTCCCTGGTTAGCAAACTTTTACCTATGTTGTCACAATTCATTACTGGGGAACTAAGCGTATCCTATGTGACTCATTAGGAGAGGATCACGGGAATTGAGTCTAATTTCTCCAAGATTTTGCCTCATGCCCCTTTCCCTTTGCTGATTTTGTTTTGTACCTTTTTGCCATAGTAAATCATAGTTATGAATACCATTATATGATAAATCTTGTAGGTCTTCCTAAGAAATCATTGAAACTAGGGATAAGTTTGGGGATCTCCTGACACAAGCCCTAATTGTGAGGGTGGAGAGAAGTTTTACTTTTAATAAAGACTGACTCTGTGATTATTACAGAGACTAGACACTTTTGGTGATTGAACTGACACTATATTTCAGGCTTAAAGTGGGCAGAAATGCCATGGGGCTGATCGAGTTTTCATCCAGTGATAGAACAATTAACCCCATGAAATAAGTCTAATGAGGTAGTAAAAAGCAAAAACAAAATTGCATTCTGATTACATCCCAGGAGGCACACTTGTTTGGCACATCAGTGCTATGTACATTATTCCACTGAATTCTCATGTTAGCCATTGAAGGCAGGAAGGGCAAAGGTTTCCTCGTGCTTTACAAGAGATGTGAGAGTACATGGTACATGAGAGTTAAAAAGACTCCCAAGTTCACATGGCAACAAGTGAAGTTAGGTTCTCTGAGTCCAAGATCTGCCTCAGCTTTTTCCACTTTGTCACATTGACTGGTTACTTAACGTAGAGTGATGAGATCCACCCAAAATTCATTGTCCTATCATCTAAAAATAAAAAAATGACTTAATTGCTCCACCAATCTCTTTCCAAATTTATCACTCATGTGTCCTTTTAGATATCTAACTTGCTGGGGGGTTTAGTTTGGATGGGGTCAGCTTTGCTACTTCACCTAAGGACCTTGGAGCATACTGATCCATAAGAGAATTGAATCTGCACCTGTGCTCTCTCACAGGCACAGACAAGCCCTGGGAAGTGGCCTGTGTGTTTTTGTGTTTATTGGGAGTGGAGGATAATTTTCTCCTACCTGAATGACATGCTGAATGTGTTCCATCTGCTCTGTTTTGATCAATAGATATGAAATCCAGTCTTTCTGCAAATACCATCAGTTATGGCCTCAGCTAGATTAATTTAACAAGATTAAAAACTGAACAAAACTTTCTCAAACACCATCTGTTCAACAATGAGCTACGATTTTTCCAGGCACTGTGCTAGATATGATGGATGCAGTAATGAATATAACATAGCTGTTGGCTCAGAGTGGTTCAGAGTCTGGTGGAAAAGATAGACAAAAGAATAAAATAATGATTCCCGTGGGATGTACTATAGCAGGGTCAGAGAACAGGATATTCAGACAGACTGCTGGCTTGGGGTCATACCCTAGCTCTTCTATTTTCTAGCTTTGTGACTTTGGGCAAGTTTCTTAACCTTTCTGTGCCTCTGGTTTTTTCATCTATAAATATTCAACTTATATCAACTGGAGGTGAATTCAACCATTAGTGAACCAATGATATTAGTGGCTCTGGGTTACAATTGTGACAAAAGAGCATATCATTACTATTAAGAAGTTCCCTTCTAATGCGGGAGATGTACAAATAAACAGCCATTGTAATCCAGAATAAGGGTTCCCACGAGGGCAATTAAGGGCTATGTGGGAGCATATTGCTCCCTAAATGTAAAGACTGTGCTTTGTTAACTAATTGTTCTATCTGGTTGCAGGTCCTATACAGAAAGAAGAAACAGACAACCTCAATCACATTCAAAACAGAGTCGCCACAATAGTGAGGGCAGCAAAACCAGGTGACATGAAAAGCAAGAGAATGAATTACGTAGATTTTTTTAGCTTAAAGAAGAAAAGATTCTGCACACGATTTTCATTCCTCAGAGTTCTCTCCTTTGGAGGCTTGTTTGGGCATCACTTGCATTCTTCACATTCAGCAGTTTCTGGGAGACTGATCTTACCGTGGCCTGTCCCTTACCGTGGTTTGTCCCAATCACACCCAGGTGTCTCTCTGGCCTCATCTCCTAGTGTTCCCTTCACACTTGTACTGCTCTGGCCACAAGGGCATCCTGGTGTTTCTTAAAGTCTCCAGACAAAAGAAACTATCATTATAGTGAATTGGCAACCAACAGAATCAGAAAAAAATTTTGCTACCTATCCATCTGTTAAAGGGCTACTAACCAGAATCTACAAAGAATTTAAACAAATTTGCAAGAAAAAAGCAAACGACCCCATCAATAAGTGGGTGAAGGATATGAACAGACACTTTTCAAAAGAAGACATTTATGCAGCCAACAAACATATGAAAAAAAGCTCATCATCACTGGTCATTAGAGAAATGCAAATCAAAACCACATTGAGATACCATCTCACACCAGTTAGAATGGTGATCATTAAAAAATCAGGAGACAAGAGATCCTGGGGAGGATATGGAGAAATAGGAACACTTTTACACTGTTGGTGGGAGTGTAAATTAGTTCAACCATTGTGGAAGACAATGTGGCAATTCCTCAAGGATCTAGAAATAGAAATACCATTTGACCCAGCAATCCCATTACTGGGTATATACCCAAAGGATTATAAAACATTCTATTATAAAGACACATGCACACGTATGTTTATTGTGGTAGTGTTTACAATAGCAAAGATTTGGAACCAACCCAAATGCCCATCAATGATAGACTGGATAAAGAAAATGTGGCACATATACACCATGGAATACTATGCAGCCATAAAAAAGAATGAGTTCATGTCCTTTGCTGAGACATGGATGAAGCTGGAAACCATCATTCTTAGCAAACTGACACGAGAACAGAAAACCAAACACTGCATGTACTCACTCATAAGTGCGTGTTGAACAATGAGAACACATGGACACAAGGAGGGGAGCATCACACACTGGGGCCTGTTGGGGAGTAGGAGAGCTAGGGGAGGGAGAGCAGGGGGTGGGGAGATTGAGGAGGGATAACATTAGGAGAAATATCTAATGTAGATGATGGGGGGATGGCTGCAGCAAACCACCATGGCATGTATATACCTATGTAACAAACCTGTATGATCTGCACAGGTATCCCTGAACTTAGAGTATATTAAAGAAAAAAGTCTCCAGGCACATTTCCTCCTGGGGTCTTTGCATTTCTGCCTCCTGTGTCAGTTCTACCTCTCTCCAGTTATTCACTTACTTACTCCCTTTCTCGAGAAACTTACTCAATGCCAGAGTTCTCCCTATGGCCCTTCACTGTTGTTGTTTGTTTGTTTTTCAGTAGATCATATCTGTTCCAACCTAGAAAGATAATTCATGTACTTATTTTTATTGTCTGTCTTTCCCAACTATAACTTAAGTCCCATGGGGGCAACAAGATTCATGTTGTTTGTCTCATGCTGGGTCCCAGAGCCAATGACACTACCTGACAATAGGGGTCCCTTGGTACATATATGTTGAGCAAAAGCAAACAAGAATGGATTTTATAACAGCCAGTGCTCTTGAAAGACTGAACTGGAGGCCTTGGGATGAAAGGAAATCCCTATCATTGGAGGGGTTCAAGCCTAAGTTGGAACAACCTTGGAAGTGATGTTGTAGAGAGCATTCAAGAATTGGGTGGTAATTAAACGTGTTTTGTTCTCTTGAATCACTGACAGAATCCAGTTTATAAATAGATGAAGGGTAAATAGCATCATATTTTACAGAAACAATGTTCTTCCTGTCTGGATCTCAGACTGTGCAGCTAGCAGAAAATACCTAATTGCCTTATAGGCTGGATTTAAAAATAATTATTGATTTGATTAAATATTTATAATTTATTTAAATGCACATTAATTATTAAATTATGCTTAATGACAATCATTTTGCTAATCAAATACTTTTTTAATAATTAAAAATTAAATGATGTTGGCTTTATTTCTGATAGATCACAATGTCCTAAACCTAATTTTCAGAGTCATATGATTCTAAGCATAGACACCAATTACTCTGGTAGCATTTCACATTAATTGTATCACCCAATCTTAAATTGACATCTTAAATATTAGAAATAGAAATTTCACTGGCAAAATAAAAACAAATACATCAATCAGGATGTGTATTCTGTATGGTCATCCTTTTACATATATGATTTTCTTAATAGACAGATAACACTCACATTTTTTTTTTAATCTTTTGAGACAGGGTCTCACTATGTTGCCCAGGCTAGACTCAAACTCCTGGGCTCAAGTGGTCCTCCCTCCTCAGGCTCCTGAGTAACTGGGATTAGAGGCATGTGTCACTATGCCTGACTAGGTAATGCACATTTTTAAAAGAATATCACCCAGCAGGAAAATAGTCATTTCATCATATCTTTTACTTAATTGTAAACCACTGCAATTAAGTATTTTCCCCCCACGCTTTCTATGGGCAGTAATCCTTGCCCCCTTTTTTTATGCCCTTTCAGAAACATGAATTTTACACATTTTTGAGTTCCTCCCAATTTAAAACCTTCAGCATTGTCTCACCACAAAAGGACACAATGTCTTTTGTTAGTTTTCTCTGGCAGGGCTCTCCTACTGTGTTCCTGTATCTGCCTCATTCTCATTTCTTATACTTGCATCTGCAAAAGACTCCTGTATGAAAAGATGAGGAGGTATAGAATTTTAACATTTTGGATTTTAGAATTTTCAAGTGTCTTGCCTATCTGTAATTTACAGTGCGCGAATGTGTGTGTGTGTGTGTTTTAATCTCATTCCAGTTAGTTAACATTGGAGCTTCCTTCTTGGCAATACACATTCTAAGTTAGTTAGCCTTTGAAATCCTAATCAGAAGCCCACAGATTAGCAGTGCTATTAGACGGATGTGCTTATGTCATAGCAGTGGTAGTTTCACAGGTATATACTTATCTCCAAACACGTCAAGTTGTATAAATTAAATACACAGCTTTTTTTGTATGTCAGCCATACCTCGGTAAAATGGTTTGAAAAAAGGATTCAACTTTCTTCATGAATGATCAACAAACACTAGAGTTTATTAATTAGTATGAGAGTTGTTAGACATAACTTTTAAACTGGTGAAATGAACGGGTCCAAGAACATGAATTGGCCAGATGGGTCGTAAGGCCTTCTGCCATTGCATGAATGCATTATAATCATCCACTGATGAAATTACTCTGCTTCAGAATAAATTTGTCAGAGTATGTAAAAGAGAACAGAAATGTTATTGAGCTAGTACAGTTTGTTAACTTAATTTTTTTTACTGCTTTACTAATAAATATTTGAATATCTGACCAAATTTGCTCAGAGACTAGCTTTCTGGAAATATGATAGCTGGTAGAAAGACCCGAAGGGGAGACCTTTCACTCTCACCAAACTCCAACCATTAAAAGCCACTCATAACCCAAAACCTGTTAACTGTGAGCAACCATGTGGGCTAATGTTGATAAAGATGTTTCCCTCATATTCCCTGTGAACTTCAAAAGTTGCAAAAATCCCAGCAGTTGAAATACATAACTATCAGATACATTTTCCAAGAAGTAAAATAGTAAACTATATGATTTACACTACATTAAGTGAGCTATGAATTTTCTAAAATCAACTAATAGCTTATGCACAAGCAGCAACTATCCTTCAAATGAATTACATTCCCAAAATGTAATTGTATGTGGGTCATTAAAATTTAGCACCTTATACTCATATAAACATTATTTTGAATGGTGGTTAATTATCTTATTTAGGCCATGAATCTGCTTAACATAATGTAAACAGAAATACTACAGCTACAAAGACAAATCAACTAATTTATAGAACCTAGTTACTAAATAATATCAAAACATGTAAGTCTCGATGAAGAAATATAATTTTATTTATTTGAATAATTGAATTCATTTATTTGAATATGAGCTTAAAATATGGAGGACAGGATTTCTAAAAGAGAATTCTGGGCAAGTTTATGAGTTTAAATGTTGAGGACACTTAAAATTTTCTTTTATTATAAGACTTTGGGATATCCTCTTCTTTGATAAACCTCTTATAGAAAATTTGAGTTAGGTTGTTTGGATGTTCAGAAAAGTAACAAATTAAGAAGGGAGATAGAAGTTCTTAAAAGAATTGAATAAAACTTGAAGAAGATAGGGAGGACTAAATTAGCTAAGGGGAATACATATAATTATGGAAGAAAACATTTACCTAGGATGATATTCACTTAGCTATAACTAGAAGTAAAATGTTGAGAGAAAAAAAGTGAAACTATGGTTTGGTGATTCATCCTGAAAGAGAGAGAAGGGAGGCGATTGTGGTAGGAAAAAAACCTTCTAGGGAATAGATTACTAACTTCATCACCAGGGCACAATTAGCTGAAGACAACTGGTTGGTCCTTAGCAGCTACATCTAAGGTCCCTGAGCCATGGGGCAGCAGTATGCAATGGTTCCCACCCTTGGCATCTTCATTTCTATTGCTTTGTGTTTATAAGTCACAGACTTTCAATACATCTATAGCACAATTTATTGTCTGCTCTCAAAACCTCAGCTTTAAAATCTGGGGTCTTGTCCAGGCATGTTGGCTCATGCTAGCACTTTGGGAGGCCCAGGCGGGTGGATGATCTGAGGTCAGGAGTTCGAGACCAGCCTGGCCAACATGGTGAAACCTCATCGCTACTAAAAATACAAAACATTAGCTAGGTGTAGTTCTGGGCATCTGTAGTCCCAGCTACTCAGGAGGCCGAGGCAAGAGAATCCCTTGAACCCAGGATGTGGAGGTTGTAGTGAGCCAAGATCACACCACTACACTCCAGCCTGGGTGACAGAGCAAGACTCCATCTCAAAAAAATGTAATAAAAGTAAAAATAAATAAAATAAAATAATAAAATCTGGTGTCTTCATGTTTAGTCTCATTACTCATTTAATATAGATTCAAATTGTGACATAATTCATGAGTCAAATTTCAATCGTATCCCTGATAGAGTTAACTAAACAATACAAAACAAAATGAAGTAACAAAACCCTATTGTTACACAGCTAACTCATGAACTAGTGCTAGTCCATGGTTTTAAACATAATATAACATGAAAAGAGAAGGAAGTAACTTCAGTGATTGAGTACCTACTATGTGCCAGCCGCTGTAATGAGGGTGTTAATGCTGTCTGCCTTATTTAAAATTCTGTGAAGACGATATTATTTTTTCTCCATTTTACAAGCAATGAAAACAAAAGCCAGATAACATTATAGAAAGCATGGACAGTCACAATGAGTGAATAGTAGTTCTTGCATTCAAAACTCAGACTCTCTGCCATTATGCCATACCACTTCTCAAGACACTACGGTCTAACAGATACCACATCTAAAGGAGGAAAAGGTTTGTCAGCCTTAACGTCTGAAGACAGGAGAATCAGTCACTTTTTAGATTTGTCGAGGTGAATTGCAGGAGGATGTCAGTTGTTGATTGCTCTGTCTGTCACTGTTGCCAAATACCACAGCCAGACAAAAGCTCCATTCTAAATGACCCAAGTGTCCAATAGAGATACAAGCTGACCCTATCAGAAACCAAGCTGGAAGCAGGTTCTGTGCCCTCTAACCAACAGTGCCATTGTTGCTGATAACAAAGGGTCTATAAAGCCCATAAAAGATCATGCCAACCTCAGAGGTCACATGCTAAAGGAAGTCACTAATGCGTCAACAATTCTAGCATGTTTTTTTCCAAGAGAAGCTGCTAAAATCCAAAACATTGGACAAATGCATTTCATATTTGTAGCTGTATTGTTTTTACTTGAGAACAAGTAAAATCTTTCTATATGTACTGATGGGAACCAGTTTAAATTTTCTGTTTTTCTCTGAGTTTGCCTTCTTGGGGAGAAGAAAAAGATAGTTTTCTGTTCTATCATCAAAAGTAGGGATTATAGGAAATCAAATACAAAAGTTAATAATAGGAATTCATTGCTACAAGTATGTACTGAATGGTGCTCATTCTATCAACAAAGATGTATTAAGCACCTAAACCATACAAGTCCTTCTGAGGATATAGAAATGAAAAAGAAGGACTGTGCCTTAGAGAATTCCAGACTGCAGAAAAAAAGGTGAAGATGTTCACACACAAATAACTCTAATAGTGGGAGTAAATAAAATCAACCTCATAAAAGAAATACACATGAAATCTAGCCTGTTTGGTGTACTTAGAGTTTAAAAGGCAGTGCATGGGTTTTGGGGTCCAAAATATCAGGATTTAGAATCCTGGCTTGGACATCTATTATGACATTGGGTACGCAATCATGCTGAATCTCAATTTTCTATGTATAAAATAGTTACAACAGCACCTATTTCACAGTCTAAGGTTTAAAGGGCAAAATGTATGCAAATTGCTTAATGCAGAGCTAGGCAGAAATTGCTATTGTAAAGCATGAAAAGATTCTTTTAAGGAAAAGTTTCATGAAAGAAGTGACACTTAAACTGAGTTTTGAAGCTAGAGGGAAGGAATGACATTATCAAAAGAGCAGAGATAGGAGAACACACAGTACATTAAGGGAACAAAGTGGCTTAATTTCTTAGGAGTGGCATAATGGTACGCTAGGAACAGTGAGAACTAAAGCTCAAGAGATGGCTGGATTGTTAATGCCTATTAATTTGAATGTTGGACTAAAAGACTTTAGACCTGGAAGTTTCCAAATTATAGCCTGCAGGACAAATCTAATCTGCCATCTGTTTTAGTATGGCTCATGACCTCAGATGGGTTTTTATATTTTTTAAAAGTTGGGAAAAAATAAAAAGAATATGAACATATTATGAAATTCAAATTTCAGTATTTATAAATAAAGTTTTGTTTGAACTTAGCCCATTTTGCAATATATTGTCCACGGCTGCTTCAGCACTACAATGGCAGAAGACAGAGTTGAGTAGTTGCAACAGGCACATCTGGCCCCCAAAGCTAAGGATACTTGCTCTCTGATCATTTATGGAGCAAGTTTGTCAATCCTTGATTGAGAAGGTCTTTTGTAAGCAATGGGCTACAGCACAATAGAAGTTTTTGAACAGGGGGATAATGAGCAGGGAGATTTTACAAAATTAAATTTGCAGTTGAATTTGAGATGAGAAGGGCAAGAGTCTGTGACACTTCAGATGAGGATGATATAACTGGCCAAGAATTGGGGCAGGAAGAATAAAAAAGAAGGCCATTATTGTATTACAGAAACACTTAAGGCAGCCATAAACCTGGTCATTCTCTATTTCTGTGTGTCTCATGTCAGCATTTTCAATTCAATTAAAAAGCCTATATTATGTATAAAAATCTTTCATCCACAAAACACCTACTCAGGGAAAGAAAGTGGGAAAGAATTTTGTTCACTGAGGGGAAGAAAGGACCCTAATGGGTTTAGTGACCTAGCTGGGAGCAGCAGGTTTATGACAATGGCCTCAAGCAGAGGGAGGATTGGGAGATTCTCCAGAAGTTGAATTGTCTGGCATATTTCCTTTGCATAGTAAACTGGAACTAATCCTCCAGGCAGACGTGCTGTCCTGGGCTGCCACCATCCATCTTTTTTCCCCATGGAGCAAAAACGCTTTGTGAAAGGAGGATATTTATCTCTATGGAACTGCTATAACCCTAGATGAAAAGTGAATATTTTGGGATCAGGATCTCAACTAAAAAGAGCCCAGTAACTAGCCAGCTCATCTTTGTTCCAGTGTTAAATATTTTAGAGACACCAGACACTGGGGCAGCATTAAATACAGACCATTATCAGTAGCAGACAGAAGAAATTAGAGAGTTTATCAGACCAAGGTGTTTTGTTTACAAGTCATTTAAAAAATTATATTTTATTTCTAAATCTTTTGCAATTTTTAAGTATAACAGAGTTGCTTTCCTTTGAACAAATGATAATAAGATGAACTAAATGTCACATCAATATTTATTATTGTACAGATATTGTTATTACATATTTATAACACAATTGACTGTTTCAAATCAAACATTTCTATGGGCATAACATTAATGTGCCTTGGATATTCTCTGACTTTCTGGACTTCAAATGTTACATTTAGTTATTTTGATAAGTGCATTACTCTAGAACAAGTAACTTAGATTTTTTATTGGGTAAATATGGTTATCATGCATCTCTGGAGGTGTAGTTGTACAAACCAATTGCTGGATGGTATGGCAAAGCATTATCTGGTGATACAGCAAGTGGTTTTCTAAGTTGCAGAAGTTAGTCTGTGGTTTTATAAGATATTTAATTTGTTCGGTGTTGGCTCTGCCATTTGTCCACCCTTTTACTTTGGGCAAATGTAGTGTACTCACCGACTGCCTATTTAGCCTCCATCCCCCTTCTTCCCTCCTACAAGCACCCGATATTTGTTCACATATGCGTCTGTCATGACTCAGAGGAAAGTGGTATTATTTCCAGCTCTGGGAATGGCCCTTATTATTAGCATTCTAGCACATGTGTCACTGAGCAGCAGTTACTAATTTAAGAGTCATCTTATAACCTAAGTTGTTCTAGACGTCTTGAAGAGAAGAACAGACAGTTCATACCCAGGAGGAAGGAGGGTTCCTTCCTATGCTAGAAAGGAAAAAGGAAATGTAGTTCAGATCATCACCATGACCCATGTGTGTGAACATCAAGGAGTACAGATATAAGATGAAGCTGGCATTTAGGTCCTTGTATGACACCTAGGGAGTGCTCAGCCACTGTACTCTCAGTTGCAGGCGATAATGAATATTTCCTTATCGATGGAGTTTGAATAGGGCCTTCAGTTACTTACATCCAAAGCATCTTAGTGGATGGTTAAATTGCCTTAAAACTAAGCTCATTCATTTTTTAAGTATCTACTTCATAGGATTTTTTTGAGGATTGATCAAGAGTAAATAATTGACTTAGCAAACACTCTGTTTATATTCCCCTTAGTAGACAGGATAGTTCTCAGACCAAATATTAGATACTTCGTCATATTTGTTGATTCACAGTTTATGTGACATCTACTCTATTTGCCAACTGTTCACTGGCTTTGTTTTGAGTTTCTCTTTGTTTCTACATTTGCTTAAGTACATTTACCAGATTAGAGAATCATGGTGTCAGTATCAGCTTTCAGAAGAGAACACTCCCCTTACTTCCCAAGCCTCTTTCTCTTGTACTGCTTCTTCCACCGTTAAAATAAGATGGAAACTTAGGAAAGAGAGGTGATATCATTTTCCAGCTCTAGTAAAAAGCAAGTCATATGAGAAAATAATTTTCACGTTTCTTGTCAGAATATTTTCACTTAGCATTGCTAGTTAGCAGCAGAGTTAACTCTTCCCCCTATTTTTGGTCTTTAGTTTTGTTAGTCTGCTTTCCCACCCTATGGGGAAAATAAACAATTCTGTGAGGATAGCTCTCACAATAAGTTATTACTGGTTTTATTAATTTGCAGAATGTGGTTTGCTGAGAGGGATATGTTAGTCTGTCATTATTATTCTCTCCCTCTACATTTTTGAGCTGTTGTCTTTTTTTTTTTTTTTTTTTTTTTTTTTTTTTTTTTTTTTTTTTTTTTTTTTTTTTTTTTTTTTTTTTTTTTTTTTTTTTTTTTTTTTTTTTTTTTTTT
>PVKP010038519.1:0-20823 GCA_004027715.1 Plecturocebus donacophilus
AAAGTATGTTACCTGAGAACAGTTTCACTAATGGCGCCTGCAGGAGGTAAAGGAGCAGGAACCCAAGGTGAGGACACACCCTCGTCCTCCTCCTCAATGCCCGTCAGCATACACAGCTCAACAGAACAAGACCCCAAACGTGGGTTCCTCAGGCAGACTCTATTTCTCTTCCCAATACCTTGGAAATGGTTTCCTTGTGATGGGAGGGATGGAAAGGAAGGTGGAGATCCAGGTTTTGCTGTTGCAAAACATATCCGCAGCCATAAACTCTTTCATCCAATGAGTTCAAACCATTTAACAGACATGGCTTCTAAGCTTTTCTAAAAGTCAAAACTTATTTCAAGGTTAACAGTTTAAAAACATAAAATAATGGAGAAAGGCAGGAAAGAGGAGAGGAGGAAAGAAGGAAGGGGAGATGCTCGCAGGAGCACCAATGCCCTGCTTGCTTTGCGATCCAAGCAGGGAGAGCATCTGGGTACCACAATGCAGCAGCATTTGTATCAGTCAGGGCTCAGTTGCAGATAAAACCCAATCTAGCAACTAGAAGCAGAATGAATCTTTTTTTGAGACAGAGTTTCGCTCTTGTTGCCCAGGTTGGAGTGCAATGGTGCGATCTCAGCTCACCACAACCTCCACCTCCTGGGTTCAAGCAATTCTCCTGCCTCAGTGTCTCAAGTAGCTGGGATTACAGGCATGCGCCACCATGCCCGGCTAACTGTGTATTTTTAGTAGAGATGGGGTTTCTTCATGTTGGTCAGGCTGGTCTCAGACTCCTGACCTCAGGGGATCCGCCTGCCTCAGCTTCCCAAAGTACTGGGATTACAGGCCTGAGCCACCACGCCCAGCCCAGAATGAATCTTAATTCAGGCAATTAGGTGCTTACGAGATCAGAAGAAGGGCTGAAAGGGCAGACCCTAGGCTGGTCCTCCAGTTATAATGCCTAGAACCACTCAGGAACTGGCCTGGCAAAGGATCTGTTACCTGCACCCTCTGGAAGGCACTCCCCAGCACTGGCGCAGTCAGGGAAACAGGAAGCCACTGCTGGACCTGTTGGCCCCAGGGCCTCAGTGCGCCTGCAAGATTAGCACCAATCAGCACCAACCAGTAAAAGCACCTGCCTCTCTCCCCCTCAAGTTGGTTCCAACTTCCAGTCTTCCACTAGTACATCTGATTGGGGAAATGCAAATCGAATCCAGAGCTGGGGCTGGCTGTGATGGGCCCTGCGGGGTGGAGTTTTTAGCTTATCACCTCCACAGCACAGCAAGGCACACCAGGAGGATGCAGCAGAGGCTAAAGCAGCCAGCCTACTGCACGTGCTGCCTCCGGTGACCAGAGAAAGTTCTGTTCACAAGGCAAACACCTTGGCAGGCAGGGGGCAGGAGCTCCAATCTCATTCTGAATCATCCTCATTCTACAGAATCCCAGGGCAAGCCCAAGAAGCCCTCTTCCGAGACAACCCAATCTCCACACAAACAACGGGCACAGCAGCGTGCTGGTCAGCTGAGGACTGAAGCCTGGGTGCCCATCTACCCTACTTCCTGCCCAGGGGAAGGCTGGTGACAGTGCTAGCAAGTGCCCTCTCTGTGTCCTCTGGCCATGCCGACTCCCTTCCAGAGACAGACCCCTCCCTAATACTGCTTTTGAGAAAGATCCTGCCCTACTCCCCCTTTCCAGAACTCCTGGGAACCATCATTCTTTCTTTAGCTGGATTCCTGCCCCTGCCACGAAGGAAGTAGGTCACTCTGCTGTGATGGAAAGAAGGTTGGAATTCTAGTCAAAAGGAATGGGTTTAAATCCCAGCTGAGCCATTGACGGCTGAGTGAATCTACATGAGGTTCTTTAGCACATCGAGCTTTAGTGTTCTGCCATGTACCATGTTGATTCTGGTATCACCCAGGGATGTCACAGGATGAAATGAGAGGCGATGCCCTGGAGAGCCTGGTGGGCCAGGTTCATGACAAGCACACAAACATCCTGGCATCCTTTGATGGGGTCTTGTTGGCCGCTTGTTGCTTTCTCCCAGCCTCTTACTTGGCGATGCCCAGTGACCATCCTGACAGCAACTGCCCCCTCTCTGCGCTTCTGATTGCCTGCTACTAAGCAATGGCCGAGCTCACAGTCCCTTTCAGGTGCCTCTTTTGAGCCTGGTGGTTTTCAACTACAGTGAGTTATAACCAGGTGGAATGAAATACTGGAGTTTGCAAAAGATTCACATATTTTTAGAAATGAATTCAAGGCTGATTCTGTATTAGCACCAGTCTTACTTGCATTTTGCAATGCTTTTGTTTTTTGTTTTGTTTTTGAGATGGAGTCTCGCTCTGTCTCCTAGGCTGGAGTGCAGTGGCACAATCTTGGCTCACTGCAACCTCAGCCTCTCAGGTTCCAGAGATTCTCCTGCCTCAGCCTCCTGATTAGCTGGGATTACAGGTGCCTGCCACCATATCTGGCCTACTTTTTGTATTTTTAGTAGAGATGGGGTATCACCATGTTGGCCAGGCTAGTCTCAAACTTCTGACCTTAGGTGATCTGCCATCCAGGCCTCCCAAAGTGCAGAGATTACCGGCATGAGCCACTGTGTCCAGCCTGTTATACTTTCTTGAGTGGAAGGGAGAGAGCTGGAATGAGAGCAAGCAAGCTGAGAATTTTCTCTGCCACGGGGCTGAGGGAGCCACTGAAACCCTACCATGGATTGAGCACCATATGTGTCTCTTCATCAAAAAACATCTTGTTCTAGTCTCTAAGACCCATTCTGTGAGGTCCAGGGGCTACTGCTAACTGCAGTCCACACCCCACCATGGCCCAGGAAGACACCTCCTCCAGCAGGTGAGGCCGGAATGACCACGTCTCTCTGGAAATAACAGAGGTGATGGTCAAAGATGTTGAGGGCTTCCAGTCCTTTCATACGTTCCCGAGGAATAAGGACCAACTGGAAAAAATGCCATGATCCAAAAATTCCAAACAGCCTAGGAAAACAGCCTCGCCCAGGAGAGAAATGAGGGAAAGAACCTGTCCCATTAACCCTAGCCTAAACAAGATGACCAAAAGTCATGTAGCAAACATGTGGAAATCCCAAGCTATCTAGTGAGCCACTTCTGAAAAGGCCCCATGCACATGGATCAATTAAACTAGAAGGCTTCCCTTGGAATATTTATAATTTTTAATCCTAGGCTTAAATTTAACCATTGTTCAAATTTCTCCTTATCCCTATTCCTTTTCAAACTTTCGGCTTTCAGATGTTTTCTGAAAGCATCCAAATAGACATACATTGAATGGAAATAGAGCTACGGTGCACATTCTGCTGTTGTATGAGTAATATGGGTATCCTCTCTAAGCCTATGTTTACGCATGACATAGAGATTGGCTTGCTTAACCCTCCTACTTCTGATCTCGTTTGTAGGATACTCTCCAGTGACCTCTGCCTTCCAATCTCTTCCCCAGAACCCTGCCCAACCACTTTCACTAGGAAAATGCACCGTGGCAAATGAACACTTAACAACAGGTGTTCTCTGCTCTCCCGGCCCTTCCCTGATTCCTTTTGGAATATGGGAACTCATCCGACTTTGCCTAAAATGGCATAATCTACAGAACTAGTTCCCCTGGGCTGTATTCATGTGTGTACATGGAGATGGAGGACAGAGTGAGGGTTACACTAGGGTGTTAGGTGCACCATTCAGGAGCAGGTACAAGAAACAGCACTGCAGAAACAGCATCAGGCATCAGCTGGGCAAAATTTAACAACAGAACACCTGTTAGGTTCCTCTAAGCATTTTTCTTCTGCCATTTTCCTGTTAATGGCACATGGAGCCTATAGTGAAGAATCCCCTCCAAGAAACTGGAAATAAGAGAAAACTGCCCTCAAAAAATTGCATTTTAAAATCAACCCATAATGAATTCAATTAAGACAAATTAAACCACTGCAGGGAGCTAGATTGGTTCCCAGGCCTGCCAGGCATGAGAGTAATCAGATCAAATGTTCAGCAAAATAGCTAAAGAAGAAATGTGAGAATGAGAAAACCAACTAAGGGAGGGGAATCTGTCACCTGCCAGCCATAGGACCTTAGATAGAAGGGTCCAGAGACAAAGACAGGAAGGTTCTTTCCAAGCAGTACCCAGCAAGGGAGGAGGCTCAGCCTTGTGGATTCTGAAAAGAAATCTGGATTTTAGAAGTCTCATCGATTCTTGCATCCTGGTTCTGGTTTTGCCTAACCAGCTCTTGTTTATAATTTTACCCCCGTGGCATTGGCCCTGAGGGAGAGGGTGCACTGGCAGGAAGACATGGTGCTTGGTCCCTTTGGCAGGTGTCATCGTCTTTGTAAATCAATAAACTGGCAGTGAGTTTGGGATTTGGCTTGCTTTGGCCCCATCTACAGGGAGAGAACGTTCCAGGTGTTTGACTAGAGTGGTCAGACCCACAGAGTGGTCTGGTCCCCTCAGCTCTTATAATTTCATCATAAATAAATAAATTCATTACTGACAGATTGGGTTGTAGGCCTTTAAGACAGGCTCCAAATTCACCAAGGAAAAAATCTCAAGGAGTATAATTCTGTATATGAAAAAGCAAGAAAAGTAACAGACAGGACCATGCATTTGCTGTGAGCACTGACAAGATGCAGGATGTCTCCATTAGCTGGTGGCCGCTCTGCTGGCTTACGACCTGGATGAGTCTGGTTATGCATGTTGAGAGCAGAATGGTCTGTAAAATAGAGGGAGGGGAGTGTGGAGTTCCCAGGGGTGACCCTGAGAGGTTGAAGCATGACAGCTAAAAGGACTTTTTTAAGACAGTCTCACTCTGTCACCCAAGCTAGAATACAATGGCTTGGTCTTAGCTCACGGCAACCTCCACCTCCTGGGTTCAAGCAATCCTCCATGCCTCAGCCTCCCAAGTAGCTGGGATTTCAGGTACCCGCCATCATGCCTGGCTAATTTTTATATTTTTAGTAGAGACGGAGTTTCGCCATGTTGGCCAGGCTGGTCTCAAACTCATGACCTCAGGTGATCCACCCACCTCTGCCTCCCAAAGTGCTGGAATTACAGGCATGAGCCACCCCCGACCTAAAAGGACTTCTAAGGAAAGGAATGGCTTATGTGCAGTTTTGGGTTTCTGCTGTACCACTTGTTCTGCAGCACTGTGTGTGTAACACCCCTCCATGCCCTGCCAAAGTCTTCGGTAAAATACTGCTGAGAGGCCAGCAAACATGACCATGAAATCTTCAACATAGGCCGTGGGGCCAGCATGCCTGGACTCAATGTCCGCTCCACCATGCATTTACTGCATGATCAAGAAAAACATTATGGAACGTCTCTGCCTCCGTTTCCTCATCTGCAAAGTGGGATAATGACAGCAATTACCTTATGTAGGTGCTATATATATATATGGCATTTTTACGAGGGTTTTGTGTGAAGGAGGGGTGATTCCACATCTGGGTCAACTCAGTGCAGAACAACTCTAGGCGCAAAAGCAGACATACCAAGGCAGAGGCCAGTAGAGTCCTACAAACACCAGAGGAGATATTCTGAGGACATGGGCTGGAGATGCAATGAAATCAGCTTAAGGAGCTGGCCAAGCCCAACTGACAGCTGGATTCCAGTAACCGTAATTAACGTGTATCAAACATTTACTATGTGTCAGGTACACATCTGTTTTTCTGTAGAGGTTTAATTTGGTTGACCAGTATGATTTTAAGTAGAATTAAATCCAAGAGAGAGGGGGAGGTAAAAAATAAAAATCAGAGCAGAAAGAGGATCTCAGTCTCATTCCTGTTATGCAAAGACAGAGAGTCTACTAAGTTATACCCAGTCTTGATTTTCTAATGAGCCAAGGAATTGACAATTATCTCAGATAATACCACTCAGTTCCTAAGAATGCTGAAACTCAATGACTCTCAATGCTGGAAGAATGTTCACAAAATCCTGATGCCCTGGCCCCACCTACAGAGATGGATTCACTTAATAGGGGATGCCTGGGTATCCAGATTCTTAAAGCTCCACAGTGATTCTAATGCAAGGCAAGGTTAGGAGTGACTACCATGATTAATTTTAAATAATAGGGATCACCTGGGGTAACTGCACAGCTTTCCCCAGCCCCCTTTCCTAGAACTTCTGAGTTAGTAAATCTGGAAGGCGCTCAGGAATGCTTACGAGCACTCCAGGTGATATACAGAATCAAAAAGGTTCAGAAAACAAGGAGCACTTTTAGGAAAGGGTGTGGGTAATACAATAAAATCAACAGAGACATTAAATTGACAGTAATGACTCCAAGTACACATATTTATATCCATTAATCTACAATCCCTCCCTTTGAGGTTTTGTTCTGGACCCAACCTATATGTAGGACTTAGATGAAGACAAATGGTGAAAAAAATTCCCAGTTGAGATTATGCAATCTTTACTGAGTGGGCTATGAGGCCCAGAGACAGAACCAATTGTTCCATGTGGTTCCAGTCATTCCTTAAGGGATTTTTTTTCACTATTATTTGAACCAAACCACCAGGACCTAGTATTTAACAATGATGTCAGCTGTATTCACATCACTGAGGCAGCATTTAGATATCAATTCACTTGAAAGTATGTTCAACCGCTTAAAAACAGGATGCGGCTTATTTTCCTATTTTAAATAAATCTTATACTGTATTATTTAAACTGCTCCACAGCATTCTTTTAAAAAAGGCAGTTTCCAAGCTCACTCTTAAAGTTTACTCTGTAAGTGGTTATATAACCATAATACCAAAACCTGACAAGCAGCATTTAAAAAGGGGGCAAGAGGGCAGGGGGGGTTGGAGGAAGGGATATACGGCAGCCTCATTTGACTACATCCAAAGATGCTAAAATAGTAGTCTATTAAAATAATTACATATGATGACTAAGGGTTTATTACAGGATGCAAGAATGACTCAACATTAGAAAATCTGTTTACACAGGTCACTGTTTTCAAGGATGCCTGTTGTCATTTGACAAGGTCCTAGACAATGAAAGAGGAGAGTTACGAAAATTGCAAAGAAAAACTGTCTGCATTTGCAGATACGTGGTAGGACTTAAAAATTCAAGATCAACCTCTTTGCATGATAGGTTGTCTTGTTTGACTTTTAAAAATTGTGAAATTACAATTTGCACACTGTAAAAAGAATTGTTTTTCTAAATTTTCTCCCCTCTGAAATTCCAAAACCCTAAGGCAACTACCATTAGTGTTTTCCCATGCTTGATTTATATGTGATCCTTCCAGTGAAGCCTTTCAAGTTTTAAATTCAAAGGCCAGAAAATGCTGAAAAACAAAACCCCCGCAGAGGTCATGTTAACAAGGGGGCATAAGGTCAAACACACCTGTGCAGAAACTGACCCCCCCGCCACCCTCCAACTCAATGCTTCGGATGTAAAAGCCAGGTGATAGCAAACTCTGCTGCATGCTAGAATCACCTAGGGAGCTTTTGAAGAACGGCGATGCCCAGCTCCCAGCCCTCAGGCATCCTGATTTGGATGGGGGTGCAACCTGGGCATCAGGCTTTTGAAAAGCTCTCCAGGTGATTCTAACATAAAACAAAGTTTGGGAGCCCGTGGCTGAAACAATTCTCAGGTTGCTCATCATCCTGGCAAGCCTGGGCTCTGAAGAGCTGATCAGCGTAGTTCCGCTTCGTCCTTCTCAACAGCTAACTCAATTCCCCTACCAGTCTCATTTAGAAATTACCTGGGACATTTGCAAAACCTGTTTGATTTGGGTTTTGATTTTCCCACCTGTATTAGCAGAGTAACATGTTACATGCTCACTGAATGTTTGGTTTTGGGGAGAAGTGTATGTTCCTTTTGAACTGTTGTATCTAGTCAGAACGGTAAAGCTGTTATGCAATATTTACTGACTGCAATATACCGTTTCTGGCGCTAGAGGTAACAGCAATTGGTCAAGGCCCAGTCTCTGGCCTCCTGGTTTATAAAGTGGTAAAAAAGGACACTAATAACTAATATATGACAGGTCATCATCACAAGCTATGATGAGCACAAGAAAGGCACAAAGCGTTAGGGGAATTCAAGAGAGGGAGAAATGTTTCTTTACTGCTTAAAATAATGATGTAGGATTAAATCGGCACTCTTAGAAAGCTGCTGAAATAAAGAGAAACCCCCGCGTCCCTGTGTAGACTGGGCAGAAGTGAGAAAAAGATGCCAGGCTGGGTGGAGTGACTTTTTCAGAGGAACCATTACAGTCAGTAAGAACGGGGGAAAACTAAGAATGGTGAATACACATGTCGAAGAAGCGGAGGTGAGGCTATTTCAAATTGAGGCTTGAGAGCCATGCTCAGAAGCTGGTGGCAAATATCACAGCCTTGGGACACAGATGCAAAGACACCAGAACCCATGGCCTGGAAACACCCAGGGGACCCAGCTCTGCCTAGGGCGAAACAGAGACTCAAACTTACCAGAGCAGAAACTTCCACAGGAACCAATGCCAGGGAAACCTCGAATCCTAAGTGACGGATTGCTGGAGGCTCAGCGTGAAGGTTAAAAACTCCAGCGCGACCCAGTCATGGGAGGGGCATGCTTTAACAAGTTTTACTTCCAGGAGCTGAACCAGGTCCTCTGAGTGAATATGGGACAAAAATCTTTTCGCACATCCAACAATGGGAGAGGAAGAGGAACGGTTTGCAATACACCAGAGAGCAGAGCGCTCCGTTCTTCTTAACAAAGCCTGTCCTCAGGAGAAACTAATAAACCAGAGCCAAAACCACGTGGAGGAAGGGAAACGCCCAATTCCAGCCTGCTCTTGCCTCCCCAGGAGAGAAGGAAAATACCTACCTCCAGCCATCCTGTCCCACCTAAGAGGGGAGAAAAAAATCTGAGACCCACTTGTGAATGTCACAGCCCAGGGCGCAGAGTCATTAAAGAGACCCAGACCTAATCATAGACCATAGAGGGCTGCCCCTCCCCAACACCTTCCCTCCACTTGACTGAAGACCTAGCTACAGCAGTTCCTTTCACCTCGGACATCATGTCCAGCCCTCAACAAAAATTACAAGGCACACTAACGGCAAAAAACACAAGAGACAGAGCAAGCATCAAAAGCAGACTCAAATGTAGCAGGGCTGTTTGAATTATCAAATCAGGAAATTAAAATAATGAGGACTAACTGCAGGTACAAACATTTGCCAACTGGTTCCTGGATGAAAAATTATCTCTGACTTGAATGAGCTCACAGTATGACATCTTCACCCTAAGATAAATACAAAAAGTTACAGATTTGTATCTGGAGAAAAACAGCTGAGAACTAGATTTCCTGAGAAGCTTGACACCCCCCCATCCCCCGGCAACTTACTGCATCCAAATCTCCATGGTGGGGCTCAGATCTACACTTTACAAAGGACCTCAGGTACTCCAATGACCAGGCAGGGCGAGAATACTGCTCTATGCCAAAAGAAACTCAAAGAGACGAACCCAGAGTCACACATTCTAACTCTACCAACAGAAACGAATGACTTCACTGGAAGATTGTTGCTATCTTCTATAAAAAGTACAATAAGCATAAAAACATCTTCAAAATATGACATGATTCCATATCCATTTGGTTTGTACCTTACTGGGGCAATCTTAAGTGTCTGAAGGTATTTGATTCTCTGATTTTCTTTGACTTTTTTAAAAAAATAGTCTTTGAAATGGAGCAGTACATTCACCAATAGCAAAGGAATGGTATCTAAAATGTCTTCACACATACCATGAAGACATAGAAGATGTGCCTTCAAAATATATACTATGTAGGTTATTCTTTAAAACGAGTCTATACTTAGGAGCAAGGAAATAGTCTATGAATTACATACGTTCTAATTAGTGATTTCTTTTTATTTATTTTATTTTTTATGAGACAGGATCTCACTCTGTCACTCAGGTTGGAGTGCAGTGGTGCGACCTCGGCTCACTGCAGCATTGATCTTCCAGGCTCAAGTGATTCTCCTGCCTCAGCCTCCCAAGTAGCTAGGACTACAGGTGTGCACAATCACACTAATTTTTTAAAAACATTTTTTGTAGAGACGGGGTCCCACTATGTTGCCCAGGCTGGTTTTCAAACTCCTGGTCTCAAACAATCCTTCCACTTCAACCTCCCAAAATGTTGGGGTTACAGATGTGAGCATAGTGATTTCTTATATTCCACTTTATTTGGCTCATTATTAGAGGTAGATTGCAAAGCCACTCAGAAAATCTACAGACAAGATAAAATCCTCAAAATTCATAGGATCTTTCTTCCATCTGCCAAAGAAAAACTAGAAGCACACACTAAATGCAGAAAAAATCTCCCATTTAAAAATTGTGAGTCATCGTAAAGACAGCAAGTTTATTGTGGCAGACAGAGAAATGCCATTTCCCTGCCCCTCAAAAAAAGATGTCCTCATCCTAATCACTGGAAGTTGTGAATCTGTTCCAGGAATGCTTAAGGTAAGAATTTTGAGATGGAAAAAGAATCCTGGATTATCCAGCTGGGTCCAAAAAGGGAACTCGGGAGGCAGGGGAGTCAGAGAAGGAAATGTGGTGATGGAAAATGGGAGTAACAGAGAAAAATCTGAACTTGAAGGAGGGTGCCACAAGCCAAGGAATGCAAGTGGTTACTAGGGACGGGAAACAGGGAGGAAATGGATTCTCCCCTAGGGCCTTGAGAAGAAGCATAGTCCTACCAGCACCTTGATCTTAACCCAGCAAGGCTCATGCCAGACCTCGCTCCACGGAGCCATGACAGAATAAATGTGGATTGTTGAAAGCCACTAGGTTTGTGGTAATTTGTGACAGCAGCCATAAGAAACATGCTTGCTATCTACCAGCACGTGCTAAAAGAGGGTCAAGCCGATGAGTGATAGAGAAGCAGGAATCAGGTGGCCCCTCCCCCTGGGAGAGAAATGTACCTTGGTTGATGTGTGTTTCTGATACACTTACACATCCATTATTAATGTCAGGTGTAGTCACGGGGCAAGGTAACCTAACTGCACCAAGCAAGGATGGACCCAGCTTTGTATTGTTTTGTTTTGAGGGGGGAGTCTTTTTTTCTTTACCTGTAATCCTGAGAGTTGGTCCAATTATTAGATTATTACATGGTCCCTCCTACAATCCTGAGGCAGCAAATAAAATAATAAATGTGTCAAACTGGGGTTTTCCGGTCTCTGGGAAACTAACTTAAACTCTTGGGAGAATAAATCCACAACTCATTAGCACCCCTGCACCAACCAACTCACCCAACCAATCAGAAGGCAGAAGCATCAACCAATCTGGGGGAATTCGAGGCCTACATGTCTCAGGAATGGTCCATGCCAGGGCAGTGATTCACTGAAAACGACGTTGCAAGTGGGAGCAGGGAGGAAGACAACTGCAAATAAGCTGAAGTTCAAATTTATGACAAGTCTCTCACTACCAAGAAAAAATTTGGCCAGGAAGTCAACGAACTACCTGCACACTGTAAGTACTTAGTGAATGTCTATTATATAAAAGAAGGCATGAAGCGAACCCTCAAGCCATCAACTGCCAAGATAAGATCTCCATAGATAAAGTAAATCCCTCCCTGGCTTCACTACCCTACTCTTTCTTGGGTCTCTTCCTGCCTCAGCTACTGCTGAGGGGCGTGCAGTTCCGGCAATAAAAACGTGAAGGGCAGCCGGGCATGGGGACTCATACCTGTAGTCCCTGCTACTCCAGAGGCTGAGATGGGAGGATGTCTTGAGCCCAAGAGTTTGAATCCAGCATGGGCAACATATCCAGACCCTGTCTCTAAAAAAAATTTTTTTAATAAAAAGAATTGGGGACTCGGGGACAACCAAAAGCCAGAGGTCCAGCATGGTGCAGAAATCTGACCTCCATCTAACATCATCAGAACAAACATCTGATGTGCAAATGGCAGGTCCATCACAATAGCACGTTCTCTATGCAGTACAGATATTACTTAAGTTTTAGCTGTAGAGAGAGGAAAAAGACAGGAGTGAGGCCCAAGACTTCACCTTAGCAGTAATTAATACAAATTAGCAGTAACTGATATAAATACGAGCTGCTGGATCCATGAGTTTCTGTCTTTTACTCCAAGTTGCAGATTATTTTAAAGTACGTTGAGAAAATAATAGAAGTTCCCTTCCACCACCTTCAGAAAAAGATGGCCAAGGTCTTGTATGTTAAGCAAAGGTTTAATTTGAGGAAAGCAGATGAAATTTCAGACTCCTTTCCCTCCCCACCTTCCCACACTCATCATTCTCCATGCTCCAACCGCCTCAGCTGAAAACACAGAATGGCCTCTCCTGGACGGAGGAGACACACGGTCCCAGCCCTGCTGCGCCTCGCCTGCCCCTCCCAAGCCCTGGAACAACTCTCCCCTGCTGCGATCTCACTGGCAGGGCACGGCTGTTTTTTCACCATTTCTGAAGACGGATCCTTCACTCAACAGCTGTGTTTGTTTACAGACCTAGAAATGAACGCAGGACACACACACTCCATCCAGCCGAGTTTTTCTTTTGGCATTTTCCCCTCTACACTACACAATATATTGGTCCTTGTAGTCCAATTATAACTTGCCATCAATGTGAGCCAAGAGGGTGGGTAGAGAGAAGGTCACCACGGAGGGCAAATTTGTATTATTTCCTCCACATTCTATAGACAGAATTTGTTTTCCCTTTTAGTGGGGCCAAGGACCACACCTGCATTCACCATCTGACCCTACCATTTCCTTAAAATGGAGGGACAGTGTCTTCACTTCTTAGAGGGGTCAGCCCAGTTAATAGCCCAGTGGAGTCCATCAGAGGTTCTACCCAGCCATGACAGGGCCAACCTGAATGTCAACACCCACAAACCACACTTTCATATCTGGCAAACTGTCCCCTGTAGCAAACAGCTTTTAGCATGAAGCCCGCCCTCCTTTTTCTTTTTAACTGGTGTTTTTAAAGACTAAAGATAAAAGGCTAGGACATAAAAGGCGATGGGATGTTTTCTTGAAGTTTTTCTGTTTAGAAAAATACTTTTTCTTCTTGTTTTGTTTTTGGTGTCTTTTTATTCCCATTAGAGTGCCTCCCCACAAGTTTTAAAATAAGAGGATCATCCTTCTCTGTAAGAACACAGAATTTTACCATGACTTTCTACACGAATACTCACAGGCCTCTGGTTTTAAAGTAAAGGGGTATCTTGTGCTTTCGTTTCTTTGAGTTCTCTTTTATTTTACTCCTCCCCTGGGGTTGACTGCAGACAGTGGAGGCTGAAAACACTGGAGAACTTTCTCCAAGTTCTAAACTTGCTTCTGAGATGCATGCTTTGCGCTTCAAAACATGGATTTCTAAAAGCTAACCTATTTACCAAGACTTGCAGAATTCACAGGAGTATCTTCAAAGCAGCATGTGGGGATGCAAAGGCGCATAGGAGTTTAGAGGTCAGGTGGAAAGCTGGGCCCCTGCCACACGGCCACGTTTTATGGGCTGTGGCTACATCTCACAGTCGTTAAAAGGCTTCTCCTCCAGACTCCCAGGATACCGTCATTGCAAAACGGACTTCAGCTGGCTGCACATCTGTGTCGCCAGGCGGCTTAAACATCAAGCCAACTATTAAGATCCCCTCTAGCAACATCCCCTGAAGAAGAAATGCAAGAATACAGATAAAAAATCAATGTGTTGATAAGACATATTATGGCCACTGGAAAAACATTTAAAATGTGTGGATACCCACTCAGACGTGCACACTGAGTTGCATCTTTTTATTAAATCAGAATATAAGCATTGTTACAGATGCAATCATGTTCAGAGCTAGAAAAGAAGAGTTAGTAAGCTGGGGATGAAGCTTATGTTTCTATAGAATTTATTTGCTGTTGGGCCAGGCATGGTGGCTCATGCCTATAATCCCAGCACTTTGGGAGGCTGAGGTGGGTGGATAGAGATCGGGAGTTCGAGACCAGCCTGACCAACATAGTGAAACCCTGTCTCTACTAAAAATACAAAATTAGCCGGGTGTGGTGGCCTGTGCCTGTAAACTCAGCTACTTGGGAGTCTGAGGCAGGAGAATCCCTTGAGCCCGGGAGGTGGAGGTTGCAGTGAGCCGAGATCACACCATTGCACTCCAGCCTGGGCAACAAGAGCAAAACTCCATCTCAAAAAAAAGAATGTATTTGCTGTTTTACTCAGCTAGCATGCTAGCATTTAGGACATATGTATATCATAATACCTTTCTGTTATATATTTCTATATTGCCCCTGATATGCCATAAACTTCAAGAGGGCAAGGCTGACTGCATACATTTGAATTCCCTCACATCATGACTTAGCAACAGTCAGTGCCCAGTACTATTGTGAAAGATTATTAAAGCAAATCTTCAAGATCATTAAAGCAGCCCTTCAAGTGTCAACCCTGGAAGTCACTGGCTGAATTTGGATGTGTTCTTTGAAAAATAACATATCCTAACACTGCACTGACACTTGACCACTTATATCTTAATCAATATACAACCCCTTCCTTTTAAGAAATTCAAGGCGGCTCTGGTGCGGTAGCTCATACCTGAAATCCCAGCACTTTGGGAGGCTGAGGTGGGTGGCTCATTTGAGGTCAGGAGTTCAAGACCAGCCTGGCCACCATGGTGAAACCGCATCTCTACTAAAAATACAAAAATTAGCCAGGTGTGGTGGCAGGCGCCTGAAATCCCAGCTACTCGGGAGGCTGAGGCAGGAGAATCGCTTGAGCCCGGGAGGCAGAGGTTGCAGTGAGTGTAGATCACACCACTGCACTCCAGCCTGGGTGACAGAGCAAGACTCCATCTCAAAAAAAAGAAATCCAAGGGGAGTAAGACACATTCCTTGTCCTCAAGAAGTTACAGACAAGAGACAAGTGGGGGCAATGAGACGTTAACAAACGACAACTGAGTGATCAGAAAGTACAAAGAAAATGCTGTAAAGACTTCAAGGAAAGGAAGTCTCTGAGTCCACTCTGAAGATGTCAACGAAGCCTTATTGAAGAAGCCCAAACTTGAGATGGCCTCGAAGGTTGGCCAAGGGCAAGTAAAGAACAGCCAGTGTAAGCAGGTGCCTGAGATACTGACCAATACAGACAGGCAGGGCTGTGTCAGTGGTCACTTCTATGTCTTGTGTGCTTCCATCCACCCTGTTGGCTCCAGGGCCACACTTGGTAATGCCCCAGCTGCACTGGAATTTCTCTATGCTATTAATTGATCACCCTGAGTCTATTACAGAATATTATGTGTCCTTCTCAATCTTACAAAAAGAGAAATGCACTTGGAATTCTATGTTAAAATAATATACTGTGTTCCTTCTGTCTACTGCCCAATTATATTATGCTGGAACACTCTACTGGAAAACTTACTATCATAACCAGCCAAGTGCTGAAGGGCATAATGTTTTGATTGTCAAACAGGTTGTACATGATGCAAATATATGACTTAAGAAGTGATTTCACAAACATTTTGGTAACAGTAATCTGACTCATAAGCTCCAACATAGTCTCATAAAACAGCTGTGTGTATAAGTAATCCAAAGATAGTCTTGGAGAAATGTTAAATAGAAAAGCATAAAATAAGAGAAAGAAGCTTGAATCTTGAGGAGGATATTGTATCGCATTATAACAACAATACTGAATATAAGGCAAAGGCCAAATTGACCCTTGTGTTCAAATAAGATGTGCTATTTGAACTCCTATCCCCTGAAGAAGGGAATCTGCTGAAGTTGTTAATCCAGAGAGAAAGAACAATGTCTGTAACGGCTTATATTTTACAAAATTAACTGGAGACTTTCTACTTACTAATTACAGCACAAGGTGAAGAAAACTCACTTTGGAGGCCCCAAATGATAACAATTATTTCACAGAGACATTTTTGATGCATTCAAAACTTTGACTTTTATTCACCAGACTCTACTTTTACAAGTTAAAACACTATGGTCCGGCCAGGTGCGGTGGCTCATGCCTGTAATCCCAGCACTTTGGGAGGCTGAGGCGGACAGCTCACCTTAGGTCAGGAGTTTGAGACTAGCCTGCCAACATGGCAAAACCCCATCTCTGCTAAAAATACAAAAATTAGCTGGGTGTGGTGGCAGGTGTCTGTAATCCTAGCTACTTGGGAGACTGAGGCAGGGAGAATCACCTGAACCCGGGAGGCGAAGGTTGCAGTGAGCTGAGATTATGCCACTGTACTCCAGCCTGGGCAACAGAGCGAGACTCTGTCTCACCATGGTCCAAGGGAGTTAAACTACTTGCCCAAAGTCACCCAGAGCAGCAAAGTCAAAGTGGAAAGATGGTGTTCCTTGCTCTACTCTGATTTATTAACTTTAATTCACATGAAGACTGACAAAGATACTCAGGAAAAGGAACAAATAAATCAGAATTTCACATTTCCTGTTTCAATTTCACTAGTCTATCATACCACCTCAAAAAATATATATTGAAGGTCAGGTACACTGACTCATTCCTGTCATCCCAGCACTTTGGGAGACTGAGGTGAAAGGATCACTTGAAGCCAAGAATTCAAGGCTACAGTAAGCTATGATCACACTACTACACTCCAGCCTAGGTGACAGAGTGAAATCCTGTTATCTTCAAGAAAAAAAAAAGTTAAAAAATAAAAATTAAAATGTGGAATTCTGGTTTATTAACTATAAATAAGAAAGAAATCAGTCTTTAAAATTCACTTCTTTAAAAAAAATCATTTATTTCACTCAAGCTTTTAAAAATCTGATTTGTTTAATCTCATGTGTCCATTACTTAAAACTCATAGCAGGTTCAAGGCAACAGTTTAGGGTTATAAGGGCCTTAAAGAGCATGTGTTTTGCTGATGAGGCAAAACTAAGGTCTGGAAAGGTTAAGTGAATTGAAGGGCACCAGCACATTAGTGGCAGAACCAGGACTAGAACCAAAGTGTTCTGGATTTCAGCAGCTGGGTGGTGGCCAAGGACCTCAAGGGGTAAAAAGCTGAGCTCTAACTTTCTACAGCATTGCTTGCATTTTTTTTTCCACTTATGTGCACAGAGGTCCCCTCCACCTGGAACTGCTCAAGGAACCATTTGCCAAGATTCTTTGGCAATGTATGACCTTCCTGGGGACACCACGTTCCTGGTAAGATTGATGATATTACTAGTGTCAAGCATACATACATACATACATACATACGTGGTAATGGGGAACTTAAAGGATATGAAACTCCAAGAATCATCTCCTGATTCATTGAATGTCAAGTCCCAAAGACAGCAGCAAGATATTCTTTAAGGGAAGCCTTCCTTGTACCATTTAACCATTCAGGAGATAATTCAATGGCTGCCCTGAGCAGGCACTGTGCTGGACATTGAAGATACAAACAAGAATAAGACAGTCTCTGCTCTTAGGAGCTCTTGGTCTACTGGGAAGCACAGATGAGTCAACAGACCACTCATGTTACTCTTACATGGGTACCTCTATTCTACCACAGCTGCACCGACTCCCCTCAAACCACAAATGCACACAGAGAAGGGGACAGTGGCTCCAACTCGTGTGCATGTGAGCACGTGGAACGGGGTGGAGAGAGGGTGCAGGGGTTTGTGGTTGGGTCAGAGAAAAGACTGGATGCCAGAATTCCAAGGAACAGTCGGACCCAAGGACTGTATTTTTCTTTGGCGTCAGGCTTGGCACACCGCCTTCTATGACTGACCCTCTAAGGCATCTTAAAGCTTCACCCTTTAGCCACTGCCACCACAGCTATTCAAAAGAAGTCAAAATTAACACTCAAATACCACAAGGTACTGTAGGGAAGAGAGGGGTTTTGTTGATCTTGTTTTAAATAGGCTTGGTTGCAAACCGTAGTTGTTGGTATGGCAATTTTCCAAACACAAATCTAGTAAGGTCCTGCAAGGACCCAACGGAAACCCAGATGGATTTCTTTATCTTGAAAAAAAGTGCCTGGTGGTGAGTTTTAAGCCAGAAGTCACTGAATTCATTCCTGATTCTGCCAGTTATTTCTAACCTTGAGTGACCATCATCGTCTCTTTATCCAGCTCCCTGCCTGGGTAGCCGGGAGATCACTTATCGAAGTTTCATGGCTACTCAACCTACATTCACCTTCTCAGTATGAA
Organism: Plecturocebus donacophilus; assembly: GCA_004027715.1. NCBI lineage: Eukaryota > Metazoa > Chordata > Mammalia > Primates > Pitheciidae > Plecturocebus > Plecturocebus donacophilus. The sequence continues at coordinate 18,026 of PVKP010038519.1, forward strand.
TTCACAAAGATGCTGGGGCCTGTGTGGACTGCCATCTTTCCAGAAAGAAGCTGAGCTTTAACATAAGGCAATATGTGAAACATTCGTGGAAAATGTTATATTTGATTGGCATTGCGCCCATGCAGGGGCATTCTTCTCTACCAGCAAGAATGATCTACTGTAATACTGTTTCTCATCTCCAGAACTTTTATCTAGAAAAGGAGCCACTTCTGGGGAAAATCATCATGAAGGAAACTTGTGAAGATAATTAGAGGCAGGATTCTAAAGTATGTGAACTTTCAGAGTGGTCATTTTAGCAGGGTCAGAGAGTGGTGATGAATAGTTATGGCTGAAGCTACGAAGAGAATGCAGAGGCACACGAGATGGAATTTCCTCACTGCCCTGAAGTTCAGGAATAGACAGGGAACCTGCAAGGAAATGGGCATTCCTGATCCATGAAGATGAAGCTGTGGGTACATTGTATAACAACAAAAGAACACTGACATATTGCCAGGTAGGGTGCAGAGATGTAGGGAGAGCAGTCTAGAAATAATGCAGGCAGCATATCTGAAACTAGTCTTACCTACACATAAACAGTTTCCTTATCAAGGGATCAAAGCAACTTTGGAACTCACAGTTGCCATAGGTACTAGGTTGGATAGTGTCCCCCCAAAATTCATGTCCTTCCCAGAACCTCAGAATGTGACATTATTTGGAAATAGCATCCCATGGATATAATTAAGATGAGGTCATACTGGAGTACGGTGGGCACTTAATCCAATCTGACTAATGTCCTTAACAAGGGAAGAAAAAGAGACACATAAGCAGGTATAGGGAGAATGTCATATAGTCATTTAGAATGTCATATGATGGCTGAGGTAGAGATGGAAGTGATCATTCTACAAGACAAGGAATGCCAAGGATTGCCAGCAACACCAGAAGCAAAGAGAAAGGCATGACCAAAATCCTTCCTAGAGTCTTCAGGTGGAGCACAGCCTGCTGACACCTTGATTTCAGACTTGTAGCCTCTCGAACTATGAGAGAATAAACTTTATTGTTTAAAGTCATCCACTTGTGGCAGACTTAGGAAACTAACACACCATGCTATGTATTTCACAAATGAAAGGATCCTCACATGTTTATGAGACAGCCCAGGGAGAGGGCTACCAAATGGGGCCCAATAATCTCATTGAGTTTAGAAGACTGGAGTTTGGGGAGGCCAAGCCATCTAAATTTTCAGGGCTAAACACTGGAAAAGAGGGTGCTCTTCAGAGAGAGAGCTCCAAAGATCTACAGAGGGGTCTTCTCTAACCTTTGGCTGAGTTCTCAACTGCTTGTATACAAAGAAAACCTCCAAAGCAGGGAAAGAACTATAGGAAAGCAGTAGGGAAAAAAAATTACCAGAGTTTACACAAGGCTGGGGAAAGTTTGCGTGCTGGAGAACCAGAATGTAGACACCTCATAATATGTGGAGTGTTAGGTAATGTTCTTAAAAGAATGTGTCTTAGTAGGGGATAAAGTAATCCTAAAATAAAGGCCAGTCTGAATCCACCATAACAAAGCTTAAAAGCAAACTTCAAGAGGATCAGATCGATCTGCAAGTTACTTCATTGCACGAAAGAATAAAATCTAACTTTTTAAAAAGACTATAACAAAATCCAGCACACAGCATCTTTACATGCTCAAAAATTAGTGAGCATTTGAAGATGTGGGTAAATAACTCATAACTAAAAGGAAAACCAATCAATAAAAACAGACTCAGAAATAACAGAGGTAATAGAATGAGTAAGGAAAGGACCTTACAATCATTATTATAAATCATAAATATATGCTCAAGAATGCAAAGAAAAATATGAGTATAAGAAGGAAATGCATGAAGGACATAAAAAATAAGCAAATGAAACTTTTAGTCAAATAAAAAATGCATTAGATGGGATTAACAGCAGTTTAGATACTGAAAAAGAAAATATTAGTGAACTGGATGTCATGGCAATAGAAACTTGCCCAAATGAGACAACACAAAAAGGAAAAAAAAAAAAACTTGAAGCATGAGATATAAAGGAGTCCAGCATATGGATAATTTGAAACCCAGAAGGAGGTGGCAAAAGGGGAAAACCAAAAAGTGACTTGAAGTAATGACCAAATTTTTCTGAATTAAAATAAAACTATAAACTCACAGATCCTAGAAATTCAAAGAATCCCAAGCAGAAGAAACCTAAATAAAACAACACCAAGGCACATGATAAAACCATTTCTGAAAACCACTGATAAAGAGAAAATCTTAAAAATCAGCCAGATAATAGAAGACAAATTATGTACAGAGGAACCAAGATGCCATCAGACCATCCAGGGTAGAAGTCAATAAAACAATATCTTTTTTTGTTTGTTTCTTCTTCTTCTTTTTTTTTTTTTTTTTTTTTTTTGAGACAGTCTCCCTCTGTTGCCCAGGCTGGAGTGCGATGGCAACCTCCGCCTCCCAGGTTCAAGTGATTCTCCTGCCTTAACCTCCTGAATAGCTGGGATTATAGGCATGCACCACCACGCCCGGGTAATAATAAAACAATATCTTTAAGGTGTTGAAAGGAAAATAAATACTGTCAATTTCAAATTATAAACCCAGTGAAAATCTTTCCACAATACAGAGAGATAATTTTTTCAGATAAGTAAGAGCTGAGAGGATTCATCACCAGCAGACAGGTATTACATGAAAAGTTGACAGAAGTTCTTCAAGTAAAAGGAACATGGTTCTAGATAAAAAATGTTGATCTAAAAAAAGGAATAAAGAGTGCAAGGACCGGTAAATAGGTGGGTAGACATAA
>PVKP010038520.1:0-20823 GCA_004027715.1 Plecturocebus donacophilus
CTCCCTCCCTCCCTCTCTCCCGCCTTTCTTTCATTTCTTCCACTCTCCTGCCTTTCCTTTCTTCCCTCCCTCTCTCCTTTTTCCCTCCCTCCCTCCCTCCCTCCTCCCTTTCTTCCTTCCCTTCTTCATTCCTTCTCTTCTCTCAACTCTTTCCTTCCCTCCCTCCTTCCTTTCTCCTTCCCTTCTCCCCTCCCTCCTTTATTCCCTGGTTCTCAAACACTGATCCAGCACCTTCTGCACGCTGAGCTCTAACTAGACACTGAGTCTGCCACAGTGATGGCCCATGCTGCCCTGGAGCTTCCAGTCTAAGGAGAGCGAGGCCATCAGCCCCTGCTGGGCGCTCCCTGCAGGGCCCTTGAGGAAGTGGGCAGTGCTGGGGAAAAGCAAAAACCCAGGGCAGGCCGAGGACAGGAGCTGCTGGGAGGAGAGGGGTGGGCGGGCCGTGTCCCTGCAGGGGACCTGCATCACCGCCCCGACTGCAGAGGGGTGATGGAGGGGACAAGGGTCTTCTGGAGTGAGGGTGGTCCAGGCAGAGGGAACAGCTAAAGCAGACGCCTGGAGAGATGTGTGAATATCGGGCAGGTGTGGGGATGGGGAAGGGGGTAGGTAGGGAAGGAAGGGAGACGGGTGGGAGCTGAGGCTGGAGGCGGGGAGGCCGCTCAGGGCGGGCCTGCTGGGCCACGGTGGGGCCCTTGGCTCAGACGGAGGAAAATGGGGCCGCTGTGGGTCTGAGCAGAGGCGGGTGCAATGGATTCGGCTCACACACGTCTCCCGTGGCTGGGCATGGAGAGAGGCTGGGGCAGAAGTAGGGAGTGAGCCAGGGCCTTGCTGCTGGGTGCATTTTCAAGGTCACACCAAGCAAATCCGCTGACTGATGGGGTGCGGGAGAAAAAGGCATTGAACTGACCCAGGGCCTGGGGCCTGAACACTGGAGGGAGGAGCCGCCGTCCATTGCGAGGAGGGAGGCTGGGGTGCAGGTCTGCACAATGGGCAGCTCACAGCTGACAAGAACAAAGGCAGACCTGCCGGCTCCCACTCAGCTCTCCCCTCCCCGTCGCCCACACCAGGGCCTGGCTTCCTCCCTACGGCCTGCCTGGGCCATCCCTTTTCGGAAAGCTGAACCTTACCGTGATTCCTCTTCTTGGTGATGAAGAAATTCAGAGGGAGGAGGCTCAGGAAGACAGTGATGGCAGTGAGGGCAGAGGGGCCCAGGAGCTGGGGACAGAGGGGACACGATGTCAGGCAATCCCGAGGGGCCCAGCTGCCAGAGGCATGTGAACCACAGCAACTCCATCTTGAATAGGAGCTGGGTAAAAGGAGGCTGAGACCTCCTGGGCTGCATTCCCAGGCGGTGAAGGCATTCTAAGGAGGTCAGCACAGGACACAGGTCACAGAGACCTTGCCAACAAAACAGGCTGCAGGAAAGAAGCCAGCCCAAAACCCACCAAAACCAAGACGGCCAGGAGAGTGACCTCTGGTTGTCCTCACTGCTACACTCCCACCAGCGCCATGACAGTTTACAATGCCATGGCAACATCAGACAGTTGCCCTATATGATCTAAAAAAGGGGAGGCGTGAATACTCTCCCCCTTGTTCAGTATGTCATCAAGAAATAACCCTAAGATGGGCACCAGTGCCCTCTGGGCTGCTCTATGGAGTAGCCATTCTATCTTTAGTTTCCTAAAAAACTTACTTTTTTAGGAAAGAATAAACTTGTTCTGTGGCTCACACCTGTAACCCCAGCACTTCGGGAGGCTGAGGCAGGGGGAACACCTGAGGTCGAGAGTTCGAGATCAGCCTGGCCAACATGGTGAAACCCCATCTCTACTAAAAATACAAAAATTAGCTGGGTGTGGTGGCAGGCACCTGTGATCCCAGCTACTTGGGAGGCTGAAGCAGCAGAATCACTTGAATCCAGGAGGCGTGGGTTGCAGTGAGCCAAGATCACACCACTACCCTCTAGCCTGGGCAACAGAGTGAGACTCCATCTCAAAACATAAAAAAAAAAAAACAAAAAAACAATCAATCAAACAAAAAATATGTGCTTTCACTTTATGGACTCACCCTGAGTTGTTTCTTGCACGAGATCCAAGAACCTCCTTTGGGGTCTGGGTCGGGTCCTCTTTCCTGGAACACAGCTGCAGATCCTGAAGGGGGTCAGACTTGGGTCCTAAGATGGGGAGTCGGGGAATGTGATAAGGGCAACCACCAGGTCCCAGGGATCTGGACTCATGGGGGTCTGCTGGGTCAGGAGACACCTGCTGAAGATGGGGTCCTTCAGTTTCAATGTCAGGGAGGGGAATGGCCCAGCTACACGATGGGGAGAGGGTTATATTCAAGACAGAACTAGCACACACACGAGTGGGACTGGGGGGTGTTGAGACCTCTGGAATCAGGACCGGGTTCAAATCCTGACTCTGATGCTTGTGAGTGTGGCCTTGGGGAAAGTTGCCTCCCTAACGTGCAATTCCCTTGTCTGCAAAATGGGAACAGAGTTGTCGTCATTTTGCATGTTCGCTTATTACATTTAATTATTTTCCTAATTCTCATTTCACCCTCATGAGAGTTGTCAGACCTAGCAAATCATCATACAGATGCCCAGTTACATTTGAAGACAAAGAGTGAATACGGTTTTAGTCTAAGTCTCGTGCATTATTTGGACATACACTGAGAGTCCGAAACTCACTTCACTGGATGTCCTGTGTTTTCTCTGGCAACCCTGCTCCCCACCAACGTGGTGCTTTTGGGATAGTTATCTCCCCTCTCTCAGCTTTGGTTTCTATATCTGGAAAATGTGGAAGTGGGAGGTAGAATAAATGATTTTTAAGTTGCTGTGACTTTCTGAGAGTCCTCCGCAGGTTACTTGAACCCATTCTTGTGCCAATCCCCACCCCAACTCCACTCTGTGTGCCCGTTTCCCCTCTCAGTCCTTAGGAATACTTTTTCTTTTGAGATGGAGTCTCGCTCTGTTACACAGGCTGGAGTGCAGTGTCGTGATGTTGGCTCACTGCAAGCTCCGCTTCCCAGCCAATTCTGTCTCAGCCTCCCGAGTAGCTGGGATTACTGGCGTGCGTCACTGTGCCTGGCTAATTTTTGTATTTTTAGTAGAGACAGGGTTTCACCATGTTGCCAGGCTGGTCTCGAACTCCTGGCCTCAAATGACCTACCCACCTTAGCCTCCCTAAGTACTGGGATTACAGGTTTGAACCACCCCACCCAGCTCAAAGAAAATAGAACTCTGTTTCTAACCTTGGGTCAATTTGTTTCATTTATGCTGCAATGGCGCCACCTGGTGGCTCCATGGAGAAGTGCCCTGAGGGTAAACAGCCCATAGCAGGTGTTGGAAAAACTCAAAAGGAAGTTGACAGAAGATGAACATTTCTCTCTGGGGGAAAAACGGTTCATTAAACTGTAGCAACCCCTGTATCTACCCCTCCATCACCAGGATCTCATGGTGATGTTAGGAGCTGTCTACCAAGAGGCAGGAAAAGTGACACGGTACATTATATGCGGATATCTTGGTCTTGTCTGAATTTTTTTTTTTCCCCCCTGAGGTGGAGTCTTGCTCTGTCCCTCAGGCTAGAGTGCAGTGGTGTAATCTCATCTAACTGCAATTTACGCCTCCCGGTTTCAAGCGATTCTCCTGCCTCAGCCTCCTTAGTAGCTGGGATTACAGGCGCCTGCCACCATGCCCGGCTAATTTTTGTATTTTCAGTAGAGATGAGGTTTTGCCATGTTGGCCAGGCTGGTCTCGAACTCCTGACCTCAAGTGATCCACCTGCCTCAGCCTCCTAAAGTGCTGAAATTACAGGCATGAGCTACTGCGCATGGCCTGGTCTCTGATTTTTAGCAACAGTGGGGTCATCCTGATCAATTGCCCTGAATTTTCCATGTTCTTCTCTCTTTCTTCCTAATGATGACATGTATGCACTGCACATCAAGCACTGTCTGAGTGCCTTCTACTGCACTTGCTAAGCACCTATTGTTTGCAAGGCTCTGGAATACAAGGTGAAAGCATTAGAAAATGTCCTGGCCCCTAGTCCTGGCAAAAACAATCATATGCATGAGCATTTGACTGTTTTTTTTTTTTTTTTGAAGTATTCTATTATAATCAAAATACCACTAACATTTTTTACAAGGCCAAGGCCAGGCACAGTGGCTCACACCCGTAATCTCAGCACTTTGGGAGGCCGAGATGGGTGGATCATCTGAGGTCACGAGTTCGAGACCAGACTGGCCAACACGGTGAAACCTGGTCCCTACTAAAAATACAAAAATTAGCCAGACCTGGGGTGCATGCCTGTAATCCCAGCTACGCCGGAGGCCGAGGCTGGAGAATTGTTTGAACCCAGGAGGCAGAGGTTGCAATGAGCTGAGGTTGCACCACTGCACTCCAGCCTGGGCAATGTAGCAAGACTCCATCTCAAGAAAACAAAACAAACATGTTTTACAGTTTTTAGAAAGAGGGTCTTGCTGTGTCTCAGAGCTGGAATTCAGTGGCATGATCACAGCTCACTGTAACCTTGAACTCCTGGGCTCAGTGATCCTGCCTCAGCCTCCCAAGTAGTCAGGACTATAGGTGTGCACCACCAACATGCCCAGTTAATTTAAAAAACTTTTTTTGTAGAGATAGGATCTCTCTGGTTGGTATGTTGCCCAGGCTAGCCTTCATCTCCTGGCCTCAAGTGATCCTCCCACCTCAGCCTCCATATGCCATTATACCTTACATGTACCTAGCCAGGGCTCATGCCTGTGATCCCAGCACTTTGGGAAGCCGAGATAGGCAGATCACTTGAAGCCAGGAGCTTGAGAGCACCTGGCCAATGTAGTGAAAACCATCTCTACTAAAAATACAAAAAATTAGCTGGGTGTGGTAGTGCCTGTAATCCTAGCTACTAGGGAGGCTGACGCACGAGAATTGCTTGAACCTGGGAGGCAGAGGTTGCAGTGAGCTGAGATCACACCACTCCACCAGCCTGGCCAACAGAGAGAGACTCTGTCTCAAACAAACATCCAGCCAGGGCTCTGGAAACCATGGCATATAGTATCTACACGAGAGACACACAGATGCCTCACCTGTTTTTATACAGCTCATGAGTTGCACAAGAATGTTTATTGGTTTTATATTTTTAAATACTTGAAAAAAATTAGGCTGGGCACGGTGGCTCATGCCTGCAATCCCAGCATTTTGGGAGGCCTAGGTGGGAGGATTACCTGAGGTCAGGAGTTGGAGACCAGCCTGGCTAACATAGCGAAACCCCATCTCTACTAAAATATAAAAATTAGCCAGGCGTGGCGGCACGCACCTGTAATCCCAGGCTATGGTGCAGTGACATCTCGGCCTACTGAAATGTCTGCCTCCTGGGTTCAAGCAATTCTCCTGCCTCAGCCTCCTGAGTAGCTGGGCCTACAGGCATGCGCCACCACGCTCACCTAATTTTTTCTGTATTTTCAGTAGAGAAGGAGTTTCACCATGTTGGCAAGGATGGTCTCAATCTCCTGACCTTGTGATCCACCCACCTCAGCCTCCCAAAGTGCTAGGATTACAGGCATGAGCCCCCAGCCTTTTTTTTTTTTTTTTTGAGACAGGGTCTCGCTCTGTGGAGGTGCAGGCTGCGCTGAGTCCTGACTATACTACTGCACCCAGGCTGGAGTGCAGTGGTGTCATCATGGCTCACTGCAGCCTCCACCTTCCCGGGATTCAAACAATCCTCCCACCTCAGCCTCCCGAGTAGCTGGCTACAAGCATGTGCCACCATACCTGACTAATTTTTTTGTGTTTTTTGTAGAGACTGGGTCCCCCCCTATGTTACCCATGCTGGTCTCAAACTCCTGGCTTCAAGCAGTCCTCCTGCCTTAGCCTCCCAAAGTCTGAATATTTCAGCTGTGAGCCACTGTACTCAGCCTGTTTTATCCTCACAATGGGATTTTTTTTTTTTTTTTTTGAAGACAGGGCCTCACTCTGTCATCCAGGCTGGAGCACAGTGGTGCAACTGCGGCTCACTGCAGCCTCCACCTCTCAGGCTCAAGCAGTCCTCCGGCATCAGCCTCCCAGGAGCTGGGACCACAGGTGCACCACCAGGCATGACTAACTTATTTTTTGTAGAGATGGGCTTTCACCCTGTTGCCTGGGCTGGTCTCAAACAGCTGGGCTCAAGTCATCCTCCAGCCTCAGCCTCCCAAAGTGCTGGGATTACAGATGAGAGCCACCAAACCTGACCAGTTTTATTCCTTATAGTGGTCACCTGTATTAGACGACATTGTGTTGTGTTCAAGCCCCTGGTTGACCAAAAACTCCACGGCCATCCCTTTGAGCCTGCTTATAGAGAAGACTAATGGGGGTTGAGTTGTCTTTTCTTTTTTTCTTGAGATGGAGTCTGCCTCTGTCCCCCAGGCTGAAGTGCAGGGGTGCAATCTAAGCTCACTGCAACCTCCACCTTCCGGGTTCAAGTGATTCTCCAGCCTCCGTCTCCCAAGTAGCTGGGATTACAGGCACATGCAACCATACCCAGTTCATTTTTGTATTTTTTAGTAGAGACAGGGTTTCACCATGTTAGCAAGGCTGATCTCGAACTCCTGACCTCAAGTGATATGCCCTCCTCAGCCTCCCAAAGTGCTGGGATTATAGGCATGGACCCCCATGCCTGGCAGAAGGATCCAGATTTCTTATTTATTTTTATTTTTTATGTTTTAGACTGAGTCTCACTGTGTCACCCAGGCTAGAGTACAATGGCATGGTCTTGGCTCACTGCAACCTCTGCCTACTCAGCCTCTCGCGTAGCTGGGACTACAGGCATGTGCCACCACACCAGGCTAATTTTTGTATTTTTAGTAGAGATGGGGGTTTCACGATGTTGGCCATGATGGTCTCGAACTCCCAACCTCTGGTGATCCTCCCACCTCAGCCTCCTAAAGTGCTGGGATTACAGGCGTAAGCCACTGTGCTCGGCCATGGGTTTTCTTAAACCAAAGCATATTCCTTGTCATGTTTGACAAGATTGTGCCCCAGCCCTGTATTTTCCTTGATTCATTCTCCTTTGACTAGCAAACCTCTCCAAAGTGATAAGGAACATGGAAGAGCCACTGGCCGGGTGGGCTGGGTGGTGGCTGGGGTCTCAGCAGTTGACAACCCCTTTCCCAGGATGTACACGGGGCCTCATGTACCTGTTCCGTTGTCTCCTAGATCAGCTCATTGATGCCGTCCGGGTGAAAAAAGGAGACGAGACCTTGTTTTCTTCCATGTTCAAAGCCAATATCACCATCCACAACATTGCTGTCAGTGTGTGCCCGGCCCACCAGTAGCCTAGAAATATTTAGACCTGTTTTATTAACCATACACCTGCCAGGCCCAATCCAGCCAAAACATGAAATCAACCAGGCGCGGTGACCCACAACTGTAATCCCAGTACTTTGGGAGGCCGAGGCGGGCGGATCTCCTGAGGTCAGGAGTTTGAGACCAGCCTGGCCAACATGGTGAAACCCCATCTCTACTAAAAATATAAAAATGAGCCAGGTGTGGTTGTTCACACCTGTAATCCCAGCTACTCGGAAGGTTGAGGCGGGAGAATCCCTTGAATACAGGAGGCGGAGGTTGCAGTGAGCTGAGATTGAACCACTGCACTCCAGCCTGGGCACAGAGCGACACTATCTCAGAAAACAACAGTAACAACAACAGAAACAAAAACACAAGATCAAGCATCCTCCCCCCGACCTTTTTTTTTTTTAAGAGATAGAGTCTTCCTGTGTTGTCCAGGCTACAGCGCAGTGGCATGATCATAGCTGACTGCAGCCTCTTACTCCCAGGCTCAAGCAATCCTCCCACCTCAGCCTCCTGAGTAGCTGGGATACTCAGCTAATTTGTGTGTGCTACCATACCCAGCTAATTTGTGTGTGTGTGTGGAGATGGGGTCTCACCATGTTGGCCAGCCTAGCCTCAAACTCCAAACTTCAAGTGATCCATCTCAGCCTTTCAAAGTGCTGGGATTACAGGTATGAGCCTCTGCCCCTGGCCAAAACCTAATTACACATTCCGGAATGACCAAGGGCACGAGCTTCTGTGTCCTTTAACAGTGGAATGGATTCTTCCTTGGGGATCACTTTGCTGAGGATGATGTAACGAAGTACCACAAACTAAGTGGCTTAGAACAAGACAAATCTGTTGTCTCAGGCCAGACGCCGTGGCTCATGTCTGTAATCCCCATACTTTGGGAGGGTGAGAGGATCACCTGAGGTCAGGAGTGCGAGACCAGCCAGGCCAACATGGTGAAACCCCGTCTCTACTAAAAATACAAAAATTAGCTGGGTGTGGTGGCGCATGCCTATAATCCTAGCTACTCAGGAGGCTGAGGCAGAAGAATTGCTTGAATCCAAAAGATGGAGGCTGCAGTGAGCTGAGATTGCACCATTGCACTCCAGGCTGGGTGACAGAGCAAGAATCCAACTCAGAAAAAAAAAAAAATTAGCCAGGCATGGTTGCACGTGCCTGTGTTCCCAAGCTACTCGGGAGGCTGAGGTGGGAGGACTGCTTGAGCCAGGGAGGATGAGGCTGCAGTGAGCTGAGATCACGCCACTGTGCTCCAGCCTGGGTGACAGAGTGAGACCCTGTCTCAATAAAGAAATAAATAAATAAAATAAAAAATTGTTGTCTCTGAGTTGGGAGGCCAGAAGTGTAAAGTCAGGTGTCTGCAGGCCGGGCTCCGTCTGGAGGCTCTGGGGAAGAATCTGTCCCAGCCTCTCTCCTGGCTCAGGCATCCCTTGACTTACAGTGGCATCGTCCTTCTATGCATGTCTGTCTCTGTGTGCAAATTTCCCTTTGGCCAGGCACAGTGGCTCATGACTATAATCCTAGCACTTTGAGAGGCCGAGGCAGGATTGCTCGAGCCCAGAAGTTCAAGAGCAGCCTGGGGAACATAGTGAGATACCATCTCTATGAAAAATACAGAAAATTAGCTGGGCATGGTGGAACACACCTGTAGTCCCAGCTACTCAGGAGGCTGAGGTGGGAGGATCACTTGAGCCCAGGAGATTGAGGCTGCAGTGAGCTGTGATCACACCACTACACTCCAGCCTGGGTGACAGAACAAGACCCTGTCTCAAGAAAAAATATTTTATTCTTTTTTGTTTACTGGCAACAAATTTCCCTCTTAGTAAGTATACCAGTTATATGGGATCAGGGCCCCACCTTCATGACCCATTTTAACTTGATGACCTCTGTAAAAACCCAGTCTCCAAATAAAGTCATGCCTGTAATCCCAGCACTTTGGAAGGCTGAGGTGGAAGGATAACTTGAGGCCAGGAGTTTGAGACCAGCCTGGGCAACATAGTGAGACCTCACCTCTACAAAAACAATTAAAAAAAATTAGCTGGGTGTGGGTGTGCACCTGTAGTCGCAGCTCTTTGGGAGGCAGGAGCACAGAGCGAGTCCAGGAGGTCGAGGCTGCCATCATCTATCATTGTGCCACTGCACACCAGCCTGGGCAACAGTAAGACCTAGTCTGTCTCAAAAGGAAAAAACAGGTTTGCTGATCCAATTTGGGGTGATTTTTAAAAACTTTAACTCTGTATCGTTTCATATTGCTTAGCTTTTCCACATGAACTTTGTCATTATAATCAGAAAATAGCAGTCACATTAGTTTTGTTTTTTGAGATGGAGTTCTCATCTTGTTGCCCAGGCTGGAGTGCAGTGGCGTGATCTCTGCTCACTGCAACCTCTGCCTCCCTGCTTAAGCGATTCTCCTGCCTCAGCCTCCTGAGTGGTCGGGACTACAGGTGCATGCCAACCTGCCTGGCTCATTTTTGCATTTTTAGTAGAGAGGGGGATTCACCATGTTGGTCAGGCTGGTCTCGAACTCCTGGCTTCAAGTGATCTTCCCGCCTCAGCCTCTCAAAGTGCTGGAATTACACGCATGAGCCACCACACTCGGCCATACTTACCTTTTTGTCCACAGAAATGACGAGCGTTTCAATTTTTGTTTTGTCTCGTTTTGTTTTGTTTTGTTTTTCAATGAAAACAAACTGGCAGTTATAACTGGGGAGGACAACTCGTATTGTGGGAATCTGGGTGTTGTGCCAAGTTTCGTAATCAAAGTTGGTAAAAAGAAACTGGGGTTATGGGCTAGGGGTGGTGGCGCATGCCTGTAATCCTGGCACTTTGGGAGGCTGAGGTGGGTGGATCGCCTGAGGTCAGAAGTTTGAAACCAGCCTGGCCAACATGGTAAAACCCTGTCTCTACTAAAAATACAAAAAATTAGCCGGGTTCTGTGGTGAGCGCCTGTAATCCCAGTTACTCGGGACACTGAGCAGGAGAATCACTTGAGCCTGGGAGGGCGAGTGAGACTGTCTCAAAAAAACATAAAAATTAAAAATTAAAAAAAAGAAAAAGTAGGGTTATGAATCAGTTGGTAAGCAATAATGGTCTTGTTCATAAACTTCTGACCCTTTTCTTTGCAGGCTAGAAATCACTCCAGTTAGTAAAATAATAACAGTAGCAACAACAGCCCAAAGGGAAGAGTATTTAAAGTGCAGGAAGCGCTGGTCTAGGCGCCTTTGTGGGTTGCATTATTTAGCCCTGAACATCATCTTAGGAGTACATCCTCATGTAGTTCCTACTTGACAGGGGGAAAAACCGAGGCACAGAGGCCTATGTCATCTGTCTGGACTCAAAGTGGCACTAAGTGGTGGCGCAGGTGTCATCTGACATTATCTTGTGCACTATGCCTATCTAATTATTATTACTATTATTTTTGAGACGGAGTTTCCTTCTTGTTGTCCATGCTGAAGTCCAATATCAGCTCACTGCAACCTCTGCTTCCCAGGTTCAAGCGATTCTCCTGCCTCAGCCACCCAAGTAGCTGGGGTTACAGACATGAGCCACCATGCTTGGCTAATTTTGTATTTTTCATAGAGATGACGTTTCTGCATGTTGGTCAGGTTGGTCTTGAACTCCTGACCTCAGGTGATCCACCCACCTCGGCTTCCCAAAGTGCTGGAATTACAGGTGTGAGCCACCACACCTGGCTTTTTTCTTTTCTTTTCTTTAAGAGGGAGTCTTGCTCTTGCTTTTTTTTTTTAAGATGGAGCCCAGGCTGGAGTGCCGTGGGATGATCTCGGCTCACTGCAACCTCCACCTCCCAGGTTCAAGCAATTCTCAGCTTCTCGAGTAGCTGGGGTTGTAGGCACATGCCACCATGCTGGGCTAAGTTTTGTAGTTTTAGTGGAGTCAGGGTTTCACCATGTTGGCCAGGCTGGTCTTGAACTTCTGACCTCAGGTAATCCACCCGCCTCAGCCTCCCAAAGTGCTGGGATTACAGGCATGAGCCACCACGCCTGGCCACTATGTTTATCTGATTTTATTTCCAAAAGAAGAGGAAAAAATTATAATTGTATTTCCATCCTCACAGTAACTCTTTGAAGAAGGTAATATCATCCATCTTTCACAAATGAGAAAACAAAAGCTCCAGCTTTTTTTTTTTTTTTTTTCTGAGATAGCGTCTCACTTTGAAGCCCAAGCTTGAGTGCAGTGGCATGATCTTGGCTCACTGAAGTCTTGACATCCAGGACTCAAGTGATCCTCCCACTTTAGCCTCCTGAGTAGCTGGGACTAAGGGGGACACCACCACATTTGGATAATTTTTTGAATTTTTTTGTAGAAATGGGGTCTTGCTATGTTGCCCAGGCTTCTCTCAAACTCCTGGGCTCAAGCAATACTCCCACCTCGACTGCCCAAAGTGCTGGGATTACAGGTGTGGTCACTCCAACTACTTTTCTTCCCAAGGCCATACTAAGTTGTTAGTGGCTGAGGCAAAAGAGTCCCGGGGGTCTACTTACTCCTACTTCAGTGTTTTTCTAGCTAGACTACAGCCACTGTCATTCCTGGAAGTTGTCTGACAGTGGACTAAGATGGATTATTTTGGGTGTGGAACACAAACAGAGGAATCATCTCTTAGGAGCCTGAACCCCGATGTTCTGATGGGGCCAGCATGTATTCTGGGGAGAGGTTCCATAGCTCCCATCCATGACCTGTGAATAGGAATTAGGTGCCTGGTACGGTGGCTCATGCCTCTAATCCCAGCACTTTGGGAGGCTGAGGTAGGTGGATCACGAGGTCAGGGGTTCAAGACCAGCTGGCCAACATGGTGAAACCCTCTCTCTACTAAAAATACAAAAATTACCTGAGTGTGGCATCAGGTGCCTGTAGTCCCAGCTACTCAGGAGGCTGAGGCAGGAGGATCCCTTGAACCCGGGAGGTAGAGGTTGCAGTGAGCCGAGATCATGCCACTGCACTCCAGCCTGGGCGACACAGCAAGACTCTCTCAAAAAAAACCAGATATGTGAGGGTTCCAAGAAGGCCAAATAGGAGCAGCTCTGGATTGCAGTTCCCAGTGAAAACGCAGAGTGTGAGTGATTACTACATTTCCAAACAGATTTTTACTGGCCACAGAACAGGAGATTCCTGGGTGGAAAAGTGCCATGAGCCCCCAGTACTGCTGTTTCAGCCAGAGCAGTGGGTCTCTGCACAAAAACTCACACAAATCCAGGCACTTTTTCAACTGGTGACTGGAACACCTGGGAGACAGAGTCACCCATACAACTGAAGAAAAAAGGGGATTGAAACAGGGAGCCAGGTGATCTGGCTCAGCCAGTCCCACCCCCGCAAAGACCAGAAATCTGAAATGCTCTAGATTGAGAGCTTCACTGCAAGCACAGCTGGACCCGGGATGGTTCAGCTCTGTGGGGGAAGGACGCCCGCCATTACCAAGGTAGTCCACCACTACTGAGGCAGTCCACCATTACCGAGGCAGCCCGCCATTACCGAGGCAGCCCGCCATTACAGAGACAGCCCGCCATTACAGAGACAGCCTGCCATTACAGAGACAGTCCACCATTACAGAGACAGTCCACCATTACCAAGGGAGTTCTAACTATACCCCTATAAAGAAAACTGCAAGGAAGTTCACACCGCAGCTGGTTAGAGCCCATGGCAGCTGAGCAATGTCTCTGCTGGCAGACTGTGACTAGGCTATCTCCTTGCTGGGTAGGGCATCTCTGAAAAAAGGCAGCAGCATGACAGAAACTTATAAATAAAGTCCACCTTCCCAGGACAGAGCCCCTGGGGAAAAAAGGCAGTTATGAACTCCGCTGCAGCAGACTTAAATGTACCTGCCCAGCAGCTCTGAATGGAACAACGGAGCTCACAGCTCAGCACTTGAGCTCCTATAAAGTACAGACTGTCTCCTCAAACAGCTCCCCTACCCCTGTATATCCAAAGAGTCACCTCATAAAGGAGAGCTCAGACTGATATCTGGAGGGTATCCCTCTGGGACAAAGATAGCAGAAGAAAAAACGCCAGCAACCCTCACTGTTCTGCAGCCACTGCAGGTGATTCCCAGGCAAGCAGGGTCTGGAGTGGACCTCCAGCAGTCCCACAGCAGAGGGGCCTGACTGTTAGAAGGAAAACTAAGGAACAGAAAGAAATAACTTAATCATCAACAAACAGGACATCCACTCAGAGATCCCATCTGAAAGTCACCAACTACAAAGACCACAGGAAGATAAATCCACAAAGATGGGAAGAAACCAGCATAAAGGATAAAAACACCCAAAACCAGAACACCTCTCCTCCTCCAAGGGATCACAACTCCTCACCAGCAAGGAAACAAGACTGGAAAGAGAATAAGTCTGATGAATTGACAGAAACAGGTTTCAGAAGATGGGTCATAAGAAACTTCTCTGAGCTAAAAGAACATATTCTAACCCAATGCAAAGAAACTAAGAATCTTGAAAAAAGGTTTGATGAAATGCTAACGAGAATAAACAGCTTCGAGAGGAATACAAATGAATTGATGGAGGTAAAAACACAACATGAGAACTTCATAAAGCATACACAAGTTTCAATAGCTGTATTGACCAAGCAGAAGAAAGGATATCATAGACTGAAGATCAACTCAATGAATAAAACAAGAAGGCAAGATTAGAGAGAAAAAAGGGTAAAAAGAAATGAACAAAGCTTCCAAGAAACATGGGATTATTTAAAAAGACCTAATCTATGTTTGATAGGTGTACCTGAATTTGACAGAGAGAATGAATCCAAGCTATAAAACACTCTTTAGGATATCATCCAGGAAAACATCCCCAACCTAGCAATGCAAGCCAATATTCAAGTCCAGGAAATACAGAGAACACCACAAAGATATTCCTCAAGAAGAGCAACCCCAAGGCACATAATCATCAGATTCACTAGGGTTGAAATGAAGGAAAAAATGCTAAGGGCAGCCAGAGAGAAAGGTTGGGTTACCCACAAAGGGACGCCCATCAGACTCACAGTGGATCTCTCAGCAGAAACCCTGCAAGCTAGAAGAG
Source organism: Plecturocebus donacophilus (assembly GCA_004027715.1). Taxonomy (NCBI): domain Eukaryota; kingdom Metazoa; phylum Chordata; class Mammalia; order Primates; family Pitheciidae; genus Plecturocebus; species Plecturocebus donacophilus. Next base: position 14,359 of record PVKP010038520.1, read on the forward strand.
AGTGGGGACCAATATTCAACATCCTTCAAGAAAAGAACTTTCAACCTAGAATTTCATATCCAGCCAAACTAAGTTTCATAAGCAAAGGAGAAATAAAATCCTTTATGAACAAACAAGTACTCAGAGATCTGATCACCACCAGGCCTGCTTTACAAGAGCTCCTGAAAGAAGCACTAAACTTAGAAAGGAGCAACCAGTACCAGCCACTCCAATAACATAACAAATGGTAAAAATCATCGACACAATGAAGAAATTGCATCAACTAATGGGCAAAACAACCAGCTAGCATCAAAATGGCAGGATAAAATTCACACATAACAATATTAACCTTAAATGTAAGTGGGCTAAATGCCCCAATCAAAAGATATAGACTGGCAAATTACATAAAAAGTCAAAACCCATCTGTGTGCTGTATCCAGGAAATGCATCTCACATGCAAGGATACACATAGGCTCAAAATAAAGGGATGGAGGAAGATTTACCAAGCAAATGGAGAGCAAAAAAAAGCAAGAGTTGCAATTCTCATCTCTGATAAAATAGACTTTAAACCAGCAAAGATCAAAAGAGACAAAGAAGGACATTATATAATGGTAAAAGGATCAATGCAACAAGAAGAACTAATGATTCTAAATATATATGCACCCAATACAGGAGTACACAGATACATAAAACAAGTTCTTAATGATTTACAAAAAGACTTAGACTCCCACACAATAATAGTGGGAGACTTTAACACTCCACTGTCAATATTAGACAGATCAACGTGACAGATAATTAACAAGGATATCCCGGACTAGAACTCAGACCTGGACCAAGCAAACCTAATAGACATTTACAGAACTCTCCACCCCAAATCCACACAATATACATTCTCCTCAGCAACACACCACATCTACTCTAAAATTGAACACATAATTGGAAGTAAATCACTCTTCAGCAAATGCAAAAGAATGGAAATCATAACAAACAGACGCTCAGACCACAGTGCAATCAAGCTAGAACTCAGAACTCAGAAACTAACTCAGAACCACACAACTTCATGGAAACTGAACAACTGGCTCTTGAATGTTGACTGGATAAACAATGAAATGAAGGCAGAAATAAAGATGTTCTTTGAAACCAACAAAAACAAAGACACAACATACCAGAGTCTCTGGGATACATTTAAAGCAGTATCTAGAGGAAAATATATAGCAATAAATGCCCACATGAGAAGCGAGGAAAGATCTAAAATTGACACTGTGTTGTCAAAATTGAAAGAGCTAGAGGAGCAAGATCAAAAAAGCTCAAAACCTAGCAGAAAACAAGAAATAACCGAGATCAGAGCAGAACTGAAGGAGAGACACAAAATCCTTTCAAAAAATCAATAAACCCAGGAGCTGGTTTTTTAAAAGATCAACAAAATAGACCACTAGCCAGATTAATAAAAAAGAAAAGAGAAGAATCAAATAGATGCAATAAAAAACGATAAAGGGGATATCACCACTGATTCCACAGAAATACAAACTACCATCAGATATTACTAAAACAACTTTATGCACATAAACCAGTAAACCTGGGAAGAAATGGATAAATTCCTGGACACTTGCACCCTCCCAAGCCTAAACCAGGAAGAAGTTGAAACCCTGAATAGACCAATAACAAAGGCTGAAGTTGAGGCAGCAATTAATAGCCTACAAACCAAAAAAGTCCCTGTCCAAATGGGTTCACAACCGAATTCTACCAGACATACAAAGAGGAGCTGGTATCATTCCTTCTGAAACTATTCCAAACAATACAAAAAGAGGGAATCCTTCCCAAATCATTTTATGAGACCAAAATCATCCTGATACCAAAACCTGGCAGAGACTCAACAAGAAAAGAAAACTACAGGCCAATATCCATGATGAACATAGATGCAAAAATCTTCGATAAAATACTGGCAAACTGCTTGCAACAGCACATCAAAAAGCTTATCCATCACCGTTAAGTCGGCTTCATCCCAGGGATGCAAGGCTGGTTCAACATATGAAAGTCTATAAATGTAATCCATCACATCAACAGAACCAAAAACAAAAACCACATGATCATCTCAATAGATGCAGAGAAGGCCTTTGACAAAATTCAACATCCCTTTATGCTAAAAAGCTCTCAATAAACTAGGTATTGATGGAGCATATCTCAAAATAATAAAAGCTATTCATGACAAACCAACAGCCAATATCATACTGAATGGGCAAAAACTAGAAGCATTCCCTTTGAAATCTGGCACTAGACAAGGATGCCCTCTCTAACCACTCCTATTCAATATATTGGAAGTTCTAGCCTGAGCAATCAGGCAAGAAAAAGAAATAAAGGGTAATCAATTAGGAAAGGAGGAAGTCAAATTGTCTCTATTTGCAGATGACATGATTGTATATTTAGAAGACCCCATCGTCTCAGCCCAAAAACTCCTGAAACTGATAAGCAGCTTCACCCAAGGCTCAGGACACAAAATCAATGTGCAGAAATCACAAGCATTCCTATACACCAATAACAGACTAACAGAGAGCCAAATCATGAGCAAACTCCCATTCACAATTGCTACAAAGCGAATAAAATACCTAGAAATACAACTAACAAAGGATGTAAAGGACCTCTTCAAGGAGAACTACAAACCACTGCTCAACAAAATAAAAGAGGACACAAACAGATGGAGAAACATTCCATGCTCATGGTTAGGAAGAATCGATATTGTGAAAATGGCCATACTGCCCAAAGTAATTTATAGATTCAATGCTATCCCCAACAAGCTACCAATGACCTTCTTTACAGACCTGGAAAAAACCACCTTAAATTTCATATGGAACCAAAAGAGAGCCCGCATAGCCAAGTCAATTCTAAGCAAAAAGAACAAAGCTGGAGGCATCACACTACCGGACTTCAAACTATACTACAAGACTACAGTAATCAAAACAGCATGGTACTGGTACCAAAACAGAGATATAGACCAATGGAACAGAACGGAGGCCTCGGAGGCAAGCCACACATCTACAACAATCTGATCTTTGACAAACCTGACAAAAACAGGCAATGAGGAAAGGATTCCCTGTTTAACAAATGGTGTTGAGAAAACTGGCTAGCCATGTGCAGAAAGCAGAAACTGGACCCCTTCCTGACACCTTACACTAAAATTAACTCCAGATGGATTAATGACTTACACATAAGACCTAACACCATAAAAACTCTAGAAGAAAATCTAGGCAAAATCATTCAGGACATAGGCATAGACAAGGACTTCATGACTAAAACGCCAAAAGCATTGGCAACAAAAGCCAAAATAGACAAATGGGACCTAATTAAACTCCAGAGCTTCTGCACAGCAAAAGAAACAATTATTAGAATGAACTGGCAACCAACAAAATAGGAAAAAATTTTTGCAATCTACCCCTCTGACAAAGGGCTAATATCCAGAATCTACAAAAAACTAAAACAGATTTATAAGAAAAAAACAAACCCATTCAAAAGTTGGCAAAGGATGTGAACAGACACTTTTCAAAAGAAGACATATATGAGGCCAACAAACATATAAAAAAATGCTCATTATCACTGGTCATTAGAGAAATGCAAATCAAAACCACATTGAGATATCATTTCATGCCAGTTAGAATGGCGATCATTAAAAAATCTGGAGACAACAGATGCTGGAGAGGATGTGGAGAAATAGGAACACTTTTACACTGTTGGTGGGAGTGTAAATTAGTTCAACCATTGTGGAAAACAGTGTGGCAATTCCTCAATGACCTAGAAATAGAAATTCCATTTGACCCAGCAATCCCCTTAGTGGGTATATATCCAAAGGATTATAAATCGTTCTTTCATAAGGACACATGCACACAAATGTTCATTGCAGCCCTGTTTACAATAGCAAAGACATGGAACCAACCCAAATGCCCATTGATGATAGACTGGACAGGGAAAATGTGGCACATATACACCATGGAATATAATGCAGCCATAAAAAAGGATGAGTTCGTGTCCTTTGTAGGGACATGGATGAACCTGGAAACCATCATTCTCAGCAAACTGATGTAAGACTAGATAATCAAACACTGCATGTTCTCCCTCATAGGCGGGTGTTGAACAATGAGAACACATGGACACAGGGAGGCGAGCATCACACACTGAGGTCTGTGGTGAGAGGGCCTAGAGGAGGGACAGCAGGGGGTAGGAGTTGGGGATGGATAACATGGGGAGAAATGCCAGATATAGGTAATGGGGAGGAAGACAGCAAACCACACTGCCATGTATGTACCTATGCAACAATCCTGCATGCTCTTCACATGTACCCCAAAACCTAAAACACAATAAAATATTTTAAAAAATTAGGCTATGTGCAGTGGCTCCTGCCTGTGATCCCAGAGCTTTGGGAGGCCAAGACAGGAGGACTATGTGAGGCCAGGAGTTCAAGACCAGACTGGGTTACACAGGGAGACTGCATCTCTAGAAAAAAATTTTAAATTTTGACCAGGTACAGTGACTCCCACCTATAATCCCAGCACTTTGCAAGGTCGAGGTAGGCAGATCACCTGAGGTCAGGAGTTTAAGACCAGCTTGGCCAGCATGGTGAAAACCCATCTTTACTAAAATATAAAAATTAGACGTGTGTGGTGGCGGACATCTGTAATCCCAGCTACTTGGGAGGCTGAGGCAGAAGAATTGCTTGAACCTGGGAGGCGGAGGTTGCAATGAGCCCAGATCGTGCCACTGTACTCCAGCCTGGGCAACAGAGCAAGACTCTGTCTAAAAAAAAAAAGAAAGAAACAATCAGCTGGGTGTGGTGGTGCACACCTGTAGTCCTACCTACTTGAGAGGCTAAGGCAGGAGGATCACTTGAGCCCAGGAGATTGAGGTTTCAGTGAGCTATTATTGCAGCATTGTGCTCCAGCCTGGGTGATGGCATGAAACTCTGTCTCTTAAAATAGTAATAATTTTAAAATCTAACAAAAATTAAAATATATTTTGGCCAGGCACAGTGGCTCCATCCTGCAATCCCAGCACTTTGGTTCCAGGAGTTCATGACCAGCTTGGGCAACTTAGTGAGACCCCATCTCTACTAAAAATATGAAAATTAGCTGGGTGTGGTGGTATTCACCTGCAATCCCAGATACTTGTGAGGCAGGAGACTGGCTTGTACCCAGGAAGCAGAGGTTGCAATGTGCCGAGATTGTACCATTGCACTTCAGCCTGGGCAACAGAGACTCCATCTCAAAAACAGAAAAAATTAATAATTACCAAAGGATGAATGAAGCTGAAGAGTAGTTAGAACACAAGCTCTTGTCCTTATGACTGTGTTTCCTCCCTCCCCCAGCCCTCTCTCCTTCCTGCTCCCGCCCCACACGAAGTCTTGCTCTGTCACCCAGGCTGGAGTGCAGTGGTGCAATCTTGACTCACTGCAACCTTTAGCTCCCAGGTTCAAGCAATTCTCCTGCCTTCAGCCTCCAGAGTAACTGGAATTACAGGTGCCCGCCACCACACCCTGCTAATTTTTATATTTTCAGTAGAGACGGGGTTTTACCATGTTGGCCAGGCTGGTCTCAAACTCCTGACCTCGTGATTCACCCATCTTGGCCTCCCAAAGTGCTGAGATTACAGGCATGAGGGAGGCGCCTGGCCTTTTCTCTTTCTCTTTCTTTCCCCTTTCTTCCCTCTACCTTCTTTAAATCTGCATCATGAAATAAAATTTAAATCTCCAAAAAAACTGTTAGAATGACTGGATCTCAGGAATGACTTTCTTCTTAGTTTGCAGACCAACCCATGTGGTGGGAGGAGGCGGTCCTGATGCTCAGAAGCCCAGGGATTGTGGAAATACCCACTGCAGGACACAACCTTTAGGCTTTTGATTCCAGAAGTGCCTTATGAATATCCAGGTGCTTCACATGGATCCTGAATTCCACATTGGGAAGTGCAATGTATATGATCCTGTTTACACCAAAGTTCAATGCACTCTTTTTTAAAAAGACAAATTCAAGCTGGGCATAGTGGTACATGCCTGTAGCCCCAGTTGCTCAGGAGGCTGAGGTTGGAGGGTTGCTTGAGGTCAGGAATTCAAGACCAGCCTGGCAACACAGATCTGTTTGTAAATAAAATTGGAAAAAAAAATAAAAGCCTCATTTTTTTTTTTTTTTGTTTTTTTTTGAGGCTGCAGTGGCTCATGCCTGCAATCCCAGCACTTTGGGAGGCAGAGGCTAGCGAATCACCAGAGGTAAAGAGTTCAAGACCAGCCTGGCCAACATGGTGAAATCCCATCTCTACTAAAAAAAAATACAAAAATTAGCCAGGCATGGTGGTGGGTGCCTGTAATTCCAGCTACTCAGGAGGCTGAGGCTGCAGAATTGCTTGGACCCAGGTGGCGGAGGTTGAAATGAGCTGAGATTGCACCATTGCACTCCAGCCTGGGCAACAAGAACACCACTCTGTCTCAAAAAAAAAAAAAAAAAAAAAAAA
>PVKP010038521.1:0-20825 GCA_004027715.1 Plecturocebus donacophilus
TTCAGCAGTGTTTTGCAGTCTTCCTTGTACAGGTCTTTCACCTCCTTGGTTAGATATATTACTAAGTATTTTACTTTTTTTGCAGCTATTACAAAAGGGGTTGAGTTTTGATTGGATTCTTTGCTTGGTTGCCATTGGTGTATAAAAGAGCTACTGATGTGTGTTATAAACTTGTATCTGTAACTTTGCTGAATTCTTTTATGAGTTCTAGGAGCTTTCTGGAGGAGTCTTTAGGGTTTTCTAAGTAAACAATCATACTGCCAGCAAACAGTGACAGTTTGACTTCCTCTTTACTAATATGGATGCCCTTTATTTCTTTCTCGTCTGAATGCTCTGGCTAAAACTTCCAGTACTATATCAGTGAGAGTGAGCATTCAGTATTTGAAAGCTCCAGGATTAGCTGCATATATGTTTAGAATTGTGATATTTCCCTGTTGGACAAGGCCTTTTACTGTTATATAATATCACTCTTTGTCTCCTTTAACAGCTGTTGCTTTAAAGTTGTTTTGTCTGACATAAGAGTTGCTACCTCTCCTCACTTTTGGTGTCCATTTGCATGAAATGTCTTTTTCCACTGCTTTACTTTAAGTTATGTGAGTCCTTATGTGTGAGGGGTCTCCTGAAGAAGATGGTTGATGAGTTCTTATGCATTCTGCAGTTCTATATGTTTTGAGTGTAGCATTTATGCTATTTACACTCAATGTTAGTATTGAAATGTGAGGTACCATTGCTTTCATCATGCTCTTTGTTGTCTGCATACCTTGTTTTTTTTTGTTGTTTTTTGTTTTTGCTTTTTAAGTTATATTTTGGTTTCATAGGTCCTATGTAATTTATGCTTCTATTTTCTGAACTGCTAAAAGTCAGTGAGCAAGGAAGTCTGGAAAATGTAGTTTGATGACCACAAGGTAAAATCCTACCATAGGCCATCTGCAAGTTGAGGAGCAAGGAAACCAGTGGTGGATCATTCTGAGTCCCAAAACCTCAAAAGCAGGGAAGCCAACAGAGCAGCCTTTAGTCTGTGGCCAAAGGCCCAAGAGCCCCTGGCAAACCACTGGTGTTTAAGTCCAAGAGTCCAAAAGCTGAAGACCTTGGAGTCTGATGTTCGAGGACCAGGAGCATATAGCACAGGAGAAAGATGAAGGCTGGAAGACTCAGCAAGTCTCAACAAATTTCAATATCCATTTTTGATAAACAGTGTCAGCAAACTAGGATAGAAAGGAATGTTCTCAACTTCATGAAGAGCATCTTGAAAATTCTATATTAAATGTTCTATTTAATGATGGAAAAACTAAAGACATTCTCCCTAACATCAGCATAAAATCAAGGGTGTCTGCTGTCAGCACTTTTATTCAACATTAAACTGGGATTGCTGTCACACAATAAAGAAAAAAAGTAATGGAAAATAATAGAATTAGCTCAGATTAGAAAGGAAGAAATAAAACTGCCTTATTTACAGATACATAATCACTAATTTAAAAACTACATAATTTGCAAAACACCTCCTAGAATTAATGAGTTCAGCAAAGTAGTAATAAACAAGATGACATAAAAATTAACTGTATTTCCATACACTAATCATGATTAGAATTAGATATTGAAATTTAAATATAATGGCATTAACAAGAGCATTCAAGTATATGAAATGTATGGGTGTTCATTTTACAAAAATACATGCAAATTTTGTAACTAAAAACTACATAATAGGTTCTGAGAGAAATGAAAGAAGGCTCAAATAAATGTAGAGGTATAGCATGTTTGTCAGTTTTCCTCAGATTGAATTATAGATTCAGCATGATTCCTGTTAAACACTCAGGAAACTTCTTTAACACAATCACTCTCTCAAATGTACATGGATGTACAAAAAACCTGTAATTGCCAAATAGCTTTGAATAACAAAGTTAAAGAACTTACACTATCTTATTTTGATTACTTTTAACTTTTATTTGAAGTCCAGGGTACATGTGCAGGATGTGCAGAATTGTTAAGTAGGTAAATGTGTGCCATTGGGATTTACTGTACATATTATTTCATTACCTAGGTATTAAGGCTAGTATCCATTGGTTATTTTTCCTGCTCCTCTCCCTCCCCCAGCCTCCCATAGGCCCCAGTATGTGTTGATCCCCTCCATGTGTCCATGTGTTCTCAACATTTAGTTCCCACTTATAAGTGAGAACATACAGTATTTGGTTTTCTGTTCCTCTGTTAGTTTGCTAAGGATGATGGCCTCCAGCTCCATCCATATCCCTGCAAAGGACATGAACTCATTCTGTTTATGACTGCATAGTATTTCATGGTGTATAGGTACCACATTTTCTTTATCTAGCCTATAATTGATGTTCTACCTCATTTTGATGATTAATCAAGAATTGGAGCAGGAGTGCAAAGATATACAATAAGATTAACAGAATAGAGAGTCCAGAAATAGACCTACATATATATGAACAACTAATATTTAATCAACTTACACCATATAAAAAATATTAACTCAAAATTTACTATTAAATATAACACCCAGAAATGTAAGACTACTCAAAGGAAACACAGGAGAAATATTTAGTACCCTTTGGTTTGTCAAAGACTTTTTAGCTACAACATGAATAACATACTTCATAAAAGAAAAAACATTAATGAACTGGACTTTTTCAAAATTAAGAACTTCTGTTCTTTGAAAGACACTTAAAAGAATGAAAAGATATGGCTCTGAATTTGTAGAGTTGTACACTATAATGATGTACAGTTTATTGTTTATCAATTATACCTTGATAATTTCTATTTAAAAAACCAGAACCCTGAAAATATATTTAATAATCATATATCTGACAAAGTATTTGTATCTAGAATATACAAATGACTTCAATAATAAGATGAACAATATTCCACCTACTTTCAAAAAGGTCAAAAGATTTAAACAGACACTTCATCAAAGATCTATGAATAAAAAACAAGAACATAAAAATATGTTCAACATTGTTGATCATTAGAGAAATGAAAATTAAATCCAGAGAGTCTAAATCAAAAAAGGGAACCCTACATTTGTGGGGATGTACAGGAACTGGAATTCATATGGACTGCAGATGATAAATTAAAATGGTATATACACTTGGCACAAAAGTTTGGCAGTTTCTTAAAAGGTTAACCATGTAGTTCACATATGACACAGCTATTCCACTACTAGGTATTACTCAATAAAAATAAAAACATATGCTCCCACAAAGACTTATATCTAAATATTCTTAGTAGCTTCATTTGTTAATAGTTGAAAACTAAGACAACCCAAATATTAATGAGCATGTGAATAGAGGTATGAAATGGAATCACTTAGCAATAAAAAGTAATGAACTATTAAGATACCCAACAATGTAGATAAATCTCAAAATAATTACGCCAAGTGATATGAGTTAAGAAAAATAGCATATATCATTCCATTTATATTTAATTCTATGTATATTTAATTATATGCAAACTAATGTAGAGTGACAAGGCAAATCAGATGCTGCCTGGGGATGAAGGTGGTTGCAAGGAGAAGCATGAGGAAAGATTGCAGAGGGGGAACAGGAAACTTTGGAAGTGGCTATGTTTATTATGTTGATTGTGGTGGTGGTCTCATAGGTGTATACAATATGCCACTTATCAAGCAAATTTTATATGCAATTTATTGTATGGCAATTTTATCTCAGTTGAGGTGTTAATAACTAGATAGATACATAAAGCAAGAAAATTTATTTTGTCCTACAAATTTACATTTATGTCTAAGCAATAGGTAAAGTCCTATACAAACTCTTGATTTTTTTGTTATTATTTTCTGTATCTTATCAACTATCAACCAAATTAACTTATGAAGCTTTCTTTTTGTGAAGGTTATTAACTATGTGGTCTTAAATTTTGTGGTTTCTGTTATAAGTTTCTGGTAAATTACCAAGGTTTAAAGTAGCACTAATACCAAAATAAATTTCAAATGCTATAATGATAATATTATTGACTTCTTGAAATCTTTGACTTATTTGAAACAGTTGGAAAGTTAAATATATGTTTGGATATAAAAATTAACATTTTAATAAATATTACCAGCCTTTAAACAGTTTCACAAATATATGAAGAAAACTGGTAATCATTTATTTAGCTGAGGATAAGTTAGATAAGATTGTGTTAAACACCTAAATACTTGACAAATTGTTAACTTATTAACCAAAATAAATGTAGTAGCATATTTTTTATCAGTATAGAATATTATATTTTTTCTTAAAAAACATCACCCAATAAGCATGCAACATACTGATTTTTGTGGCCTTTTATAGAGAAAAATGACTGAATTTCAAAAAGTAATTCTGCAAGTACCAAAACTGAATATTTTGCAAATTAAGGAGAAGAAAGATGAATAAGAAAAGAAACTAACCAGCATTGAACACTCGGTATCTGCTAGGGAGCATGATGGATTCTTTACATGTGATGCTTCATTTAATCAATAAAATCAATCCATAGCTGAATTGACAGTTTAAAACTTAATTAAAAAAAGAAACAAAAAACTTGAGTCTGGAACACTAGTAATGTTTCAAGACCTAATGACAAAAGAGTAACTGTTGTTTCTTTCTTTCTGCTGTACTTCCAATGCCTAGCATAATGCCATAGTTCTAGTGATGCTCAGTAACTCTTTTCTTATATAAATGCATACATTGTCCATATTTCCTGAGACATTTGTTTTCCACTAAGAATATTAGAGAGAGAGAAAATTTCTGTCTACAAAGTACTGCATTTAAGAAGAGAGAGAAGCCTAAGTGAATGGCTGTCCAGCCACAGAAGCGAAGATTCCTAAAATAAGATCTTAAGAAAGAACTCCTTGTTCTAGGTTCTAGTTTCAAAAGAAATTTGATTTTGCCAGGGCACCCAGAATGTATCAGGCACAGTGAAAAGCTCATATTAATCAAGCTCACAAAAGACTAATCTATAAAATAGATTGCTAATGCATTAATTAAAATGAAATAGAACTTCTAATGGTCAAGAATATTCTTACCAGCTGGTCAGTACATCCACACTTCAGCAATAAAGCTTTATGGAAAGCAGGTATCATCAGAATATTGCTTGGTGAGCAAGACCAAGTAGGAAGATGATCGTAATAGCATTAAAAGATTGTGCTAGTCTAAGGCAGCCACAAGAGACATATACTCCTCCTTTTGGATACTCCTGCAACTACTCTTGCGTGTTCTTGCTGTTTTAATATTCTTTTGGTGGACTCCATATAGAATTTCTACCATCACTCAGCATATTCTTATTTATCTTCCAAAATGCTAAAACAAGGTAGATTAGATTATGTCTTCCTTGTATGTCAATTGTATTGTATTAATGCCTTCTAAAGTTTATTCATTAAGTTCCTTGATCACATTTCAGCAATGCCTGATTTCATTTTTATTTCGATTTCATTTAGCAAGGGGTTTTCTCATGGCGATGAACTGTGTATTAGCATGGGGATGTTGGCTGCTGTTTTAGCAAAAAGCTTATTTTGTATGTTACGGTTTTAACTCCAATTATCTTAAATTATTATGAAACTATTAAATAGAATTTACCATGAATCTGTGTGCATAGTATATGTTTTTAAATAAAGAAAAATTGCTTAAAATGTACAAAAATATATACAATAAAATGAACGAATAGTTCATGTTCTGAGCCATAGTTTTCAATAAGCATAATCTATACATCTATACTTGGTACAAATAACTATCTGGCACAAATAGTTATAAATGAGATATATATTACAATTTTAAATACTTAAACTAAACACTTTGATAGTATGCAGATCCAACAATTTTTATGCAAAGACTTACCAAAAAATAACCATAGCTATTTACTATGTTTAAAAATTTTACTTACTAACGTTAACTCATAAAAACTGTGGCCTCTGATGAATAATGTGCTAGTTTCACTGCCTTTTATAATTATCTTTATATAGAAATAATAGGTGTTTTAACAAGATATGTTCTTTCTTTAGCCTTGAAACCAAAGCATTAACAAATTTCAAGATTGGACAAAAAATATTTTTGCCATTAATTACTTTTTGAATAACAATTTTTAATTAGCAATAATTTTTTCTGTCAATACTGATAGATTGTACATATATCTGTTAGAAATGTGTAGAAATAATTTGATTTACTTTGATTTATTATTTTTGTTATTAATTTTATTTATAATTACTATTAAAATTCTTATTTACAATTACTATTAAAATTCTTATTTACTGTTACCAAGGTAGAAATGTGAATTACAACAACCTTTTTTAAAAAATGATTTGTCATACCTATTAAAATTTAAAATATGCATTTATTTTGACCTAGCAATTCCACTTTTAGAAATACGTTCTTCAGAAATAAAAACATCAGTGTATTACAATACATGTACAAAGAAGTTTAATGAAGATATAATTTATTATTTTTAAAATAATCTGAAAGTTATCTGATACATCAAAGCATGGGATATCATGGAATCATTTTTTTTATTATTTTTAAGGGTACATAGTAGGTGTATATATTTATGGGGTACATGAGATACTTTGATATAGGCACATAATGTGTAATAATCACATCATGTAAAATGTAGTACTCATCCACTCAAGCAACCTTTGTGTTACAAACAATCCAGTTATACCCTTTTGATTACTTTTAAGTGTACAATTAAATTATTATTGACTATCATCACCCTGTTGTGCTCTCAGATATTAGGTCTTACTCATTCTTTCTATATTTTTGTACCCATTATCCAACCTCTTCCCTTCCATACCGCACCCTCCCACTACCCTTCCCAGCCTCTGGTAATCATCCTTCTACTCTTTATCTCTGTTATTTTAATTGTACTGATTTTTAGATCCCATAAATAAGTGAGAACATGTAATGTTCTTTCTGTGCCTGCCTTATTTCATGTAGCATAATGACTTCCAGTTGCATTCATATTGTTGCAAATGACAGGATCTAATTTTTTTTATGGTTGAATAGTACTCCACTGTGTACAAGTACCACATTTTCATTACTCATTCATCTGTGACAGATATTAGGTTGCTTCCAAATTTTGGCTATTGCAAACAGGGCAGCAACAAACATGGGAGCTGGGATATCTCTCAATATACTGATGGTCATGGACCCATTTTAAAATCGTAAACTATATCCATAAGCAGTAACTTAGCAAAATATGTAAAATACAAATTACTGTGTATTGATTTCATTTTGTTAAAAAGTAAAAATGTGAATATATACAAATATATACATGTATATGTACACATTTCATGGGTTATGTGAAAGGCAAAATGTGATATACATGAAATTGTTGATATATTTATTTAAAAATGTAGATTGGAAGGGGTGTGTGAGGAGAAACTATTAATTGTCCTCATATAGCTCTGTATTAATCAATTTGTTTCAATAACCAAGTATTTTACTTTTTTAAGTTAAAAGAATAACTGATTAATAAATTCAAGTGTTGGATCTTTCAGGTTTTTGCTTTCATTTTCCATTCAAATATTCTTGGACTCAGCTGTATTTGATACCACTTTTTATGATTGCTCAAAATCATTAGTAGACTTTATTAATCATCCTGAAGCCACTCCAAACATATGCATAGTTCTGTAAATTTTTGCTGTTTCATTGCTTTCGAGATGGAAGTTTTTTTCAATTATTTGACATTATTTTATTCATATTCTATCATTACTTATCAAGATATACTTACTGGGAGAGCAAGGAAAGAGTGAATATTTTAGGTATCAATTTGAGCAGAGATACTGGTAATGTATTAAGAGCTAGATAGAAGAAAATTTATTGACAGGCACTAGTCCTTGACCTGTAATTCAACTTTCTGGGAAGTACAACTAGATCTAGTTCTAGACTTGTAACTAACTGAATTGTGTTCCCCACAAATTCATATCTTAACCCCCAATGTGACTATATTTGGAGATAGAGTCTTAGGTAATTAAGGTTAATTGGGTCATATGATGGGGCCCTAATTAAGAAAACTCCTGTCCTTTTAAGAAGAAGAAACACCCTATCTTTTCACATGTGCACTGAGGAAGGGCATGAGGGGACCCAGTGGGAATTTGTATTCTTTAAGCCACCCAGTCTGTGGTATTTGTAACAGCAGCTCAGACTGACTAATACAAAAATTCAATGGCTTCTTGAGACATAACCTACAATAAGTAATGTGGTGACACTAAAATTGATTTGCCTAATATTGAAGAAAACAGAAAGCTCACATAGATTCTGAAAATTCAGACTGATTATTACATGAGATTAGAGGGATTCATCATCTATGTTTTCTAGATGGGAGTATAGGACAACTTCTTAACTAATGCAATGTGGAATACATTAATAAGAGGAGCCCCAATATCTGTAGGAAGCTCTGTTGTTCCTCCCTTCCATAAATTATGGTTAACTGAAAGAAAAAACAGGAAGAATTATGGAACTCTAGAAGGGCAGATGCCAGGAGGCAGCAATTTATTTTCAACAGTGATGTGAATATGAGCTGTTTTTACTCAAAACTCTTCTGATACAAAATGTTTAGTGATTTCCCACATTAACAACCAATTCTCCAACTCTCCGGACACCAACTGGGTACCTCATGATATCATTCAAATATGACACTAACCGCTCAGAGTTAGCATCAAACTCTACAGGTTTAAAGGCTCAGTTACAAAAGACTGCCCTCATGTCAGATACCATTTGCATGTGTTGAGTACCCAAGGTACTTGCACTTCTGTGTGACTTGGCCATAATGTGGGGGTTCCCACAACCTCCTACTTCAGGTTCAATCATTTGCTAGAACAACTCACAGAGCCCAGGAAAGTGCTTTATTTATTCTTATCAGTTTATTACATATGAAGGAAGAAATGAACAGAGGTACATATATACATAGCATCCTGGATGGGATAAAATGCTTTGGTTTGTTGATTGAGTTTCTGAAACAAATAGGTTTGGGAAGACAGCTCACAAGGAATTTCTAGAAAAGTTATGGGGAGAAACTTATGGGAGTAGATTCAGAATATGCAGATTTTTGTGTTTCATGTTAATGCTCATCACAAAATAGGTCACTGAATTAACTGTATGCATCCACCACAAAATAGGTCACTGAGTAACTATATGCAAAGAATAGCTCATCCTTTGGATGACAGCCAGTCTCTCCTGTGCTGTTGCAATAGTCCAAAATACAGAGAAGGCATAGCTATAGGAATCAAGTCATGGACCCAACTGTGCACCTTCTTGCCAAGGCTAATTTAGCTACTGCCACTACCAAAGCCCTGTTACTAGCAAAGACTTATGGTAAACTCTCAATATGGCCCAATTACTGGAGAAGTCAAGTGTCATTTTATGGCAAGCATAGGATTATATCAAAGCCCTTCTATGCTGGATGGGATGGCTATTAACTCTGAGTAGGGATAACATCTAATTATGGATCTGTTTTACTTGCCTCTACTGCCCCCACTGGCATCCTCATCTCAGAGATTACATATTGCCTGATGGGATTTTTGTCATAATATACAACAAAATATCGGGCCGGAGTAAGGGATTTGCTTTACAACAAAGGAGTTGCAACAATAGGTGTGTGCCTATGGGGACTATTTGTCTTACTATATACTTTCACCAAGAAGCAGCCTATGTGACAAAACAATGAATGTCTTGTAAAGGCTAAACTAAGCTAACAGCTTAGGAACAACCCCTGGTAGGTTGAACCTTGTCCTCTATGATGAGTGCTTACTCTCAACCAACTGCTGATACGTAGTGTCGTGTCAGAAGTAGCTGGAATTCGTGAATCCAGAACCAAGGGAAAGAAGTGGGATTGTGACTTCTCACCATCACTTCCTGTGACCCAACTTGTTGCATTTATTTTTCTGTCCTTGCAACCTTATATTCTACGTGACTTTGTCCTGGTTCTCAGACTTTAGATCAACTGGATCTCTGACTAGGTTCACAGGCAAAGAAAGGAACTATTTATCTGATGACCACAAGGACACACAGTTGCTGCTTAAAAATGAGAGATGAGAGAAGTTTATATGGCAGCCAGGAGCTTCATCAGAATGATGCTTGTTCTTTCTATGCCCAGAGATAATGGTTAAAGAGCTATTTTTAAAATCATGACACAAAAAAGGGTGACTCAACTAAGAGCTCAGGACTTTTAAGGATGAGGGTCCAAGTGCCACAGCAGAACAGCAACACTCGTTTGTTCAAATGCTATGTCAAGGCAAGGAATATCCAGAATCAGTAACAGAAGACGCAGATGATTAAAAGCACTTAATAGCCTGAGGATCACCTACAGCAATGAGGACTGTAGTTTGGTTTATTAGTCTTCTTTCATTCAGTATTAATATCATTGCTAGCAACCCCCTGGAATAAGCCTGTATGTGATAGTCTGGACCTAACTAAGGGCACAAACATATATGAAAGGTGCCATATTTGGACAGTTTTGCACAGCTTTTATGAATTACTTCAAAATTAAATCCTCTTGCCCTATTAATCTAGCCACTACCATGGCAACCTATTTCACTCAAGCATCTGTTAGCTTCACACAGGTGCAAGTGGACAGTGCCTTGTGTTAGAAGTGCACTTCTTGATTCTTATTTCTTGCCCTGGGTCTTCTATAATGCTGTGTGGGCACCCATGGGAACCTGTTTGGAAATTACAGAGAGCCCAAATGTGTGGACCAGATAATGCCCTGTATGGAGGGATGGAATCTTGCTCCTAGTGGGCCTCTAGAAGCTAGAAAAGACAAGGCAGCATTCTTCCCCAGGGACCCCAGAGAAGCAGGCAGCTCTGCTTTTGACTTTAGCCCAGTGAGACTCATGTCAGACTCTTGACCTACAGAGCTATAAGACAATAGATTTCTGTTGCTTTAAGTTACTGAGTTTATGAAAATTCATTACAGCTACAGCAGAAAGGTCATATGCCACTTGACACGTTTTATTTACTGATCATTTCCCCTTTACAAGGGTGAAATTACTTTCAGCTGGTCTCTATATCTTCACCTCATTGTTAGGGTAATATTCCAGGTGCTATAACCTGGCACTCCAGACTCTTCACAGTCCTACCCATTTTTCTATCTGTACTCTTTTTGCTCCTTAATTATAACCTTCTTACAAGTTTGGTAATATATTTGCCAATTACATCTTCAGAATGCAAGCCTCTCAGAGCAGAAATTTTTCTTTTCTATAATCGTCATCAATGTGTATTTTGAGCCATATATATATGTATATATATAGACACAACAATATGTGTATTTCATGTCTATATATAGACAGAGAGTGTGTATGTGTGTTAAATTAGTGGCTTTCAAACAAAATCATACATAGAAGCCGTATATGTAAATTAAATAAATAAAGAACTATCTGGAGGGAACAGGTAGGGGACCCAGAACCTCGCTAGCTCAAGCTCCTCAGGAACAGACCAAACCTGTTGTCCACAGAGAACAAAGGTTGGTTAGTTGGTCGGTCAGTCTCTTTCTCTCTGAATTCTCTATTTTTATGGCCTCTAACTGGTTAAATTAGACCCACCCAGACTATCCAGTATATTTGCTCTTACATATCCCTTACTTAAAGTCAACTGATGAGGAACTTTAAGTATATCTGCAAAATCCCATCACAGACACCTTTAGATTTCTGTTTGATCAAATCACTGTGGCTGTAGACTAGCAGAGCTGACACATCAAGAAACCCATCACAATAAATATAACTTAGTTTTCAAATAAGTAAAAATTTAAACTTTCCAATACAGTTAATTTATATACTAAAGGAATATTTAAAAATTTTTTAAATGTCCTACATTGTTACAACCTTCATTACAATAATCTAGATAACATATTGTTAACATAAAACTATTTATTGGAAGTAGAAACAGCAGTTTTACGTTAGTGAAATGCAGGTTAATGTTTTTATAGAGAACTGAAGTTCCAACCTGATAGATCATTTCTTGGAGTAGAAAGTAGACAGCAAGGATTTTTCAGAGTATAAAAAGAAAAGCAAATATCTTTTTAAAATCATTTAAATAGACTCTGTTTAAAGGAAACTTTGAACAAGTGTATCAACAAAGATTATTACAATATGTAACCTACAAGGATTCTCATTTAAGATAGAAAGCAATGAATGACATCATGTTTTTTAAAAAAAATTATTGCATATCCTCTCCAAAGAAAATTTCAACACTCAAGTACGTACTTCATAATCTTTTTAACAAATAATGGAAAGCTCAAGACTTAATTGTTGACTACATCAAGATCTATGAACACTGAAACTGAATATAAAGTAAAATTAACTTACAATTGTAATAACAGAGTGAATGCTCCAGAAATTCTTTAAGATCTACTTTCTTAGCAAAAAAAATAGCACTGTGAAGACAAATTACAAATGTTCTTTCTCAATCACTTCATAGAATTGAAAGAGTAAGACGCAAAAATGTTAAAATTTTATCTTCAAGTACCAGATATGAAAAGAGATAAAAACTTCTTGACCTAATTTTTAAAAAATAGAAGATAAAAAAACCCAGAAGGCATAGGTTTTTAAACCTACCCGTACTTCCCAGGAACTGAACTAGAGGAAGGCAACATTCTGGTAATGTTCTATAATATATCAAAAAATAGAAGAAAAGAAATAGAACAAGGTGAGTCTAGAGTGGGAAAAAATCAAGTGGAAAATCACTAAGCTGTATACCTTAACCTAGCTTTGACAAAATTTCTAGAACTCTACAGAGAAAAGGAAAAATCACCATGACTTGTCATTTTTCATGATGAATTTTGAGGATAAGTTAATTTGGAAAGCATGGGTCTAAGGTAAATGTCCAATTTGGTGTACTGAACTCTGATACAGGATATTTCACTAAATTCCATTTAAAAACAGGGTCCTTCAACAAAGACTGTGCATATACCTCCAGTACAGAATATTTACCCAAATGAAAGGGAAAAATAAAAATCTGCAGATTGAAAGGATATATTGTGTTCTAGAAAAAAGTGCTGTTAATCATACCCTAGGAAAAACATTTTCTCATTCTTTTATGTTGTTCAAGGATAAAGAATACTTAGTGAAAAACAAGTCACCTTGAATAGAGAAGCTGTAATAAAAGAACTAGTATCATGCTGATGACAAATGATAATGGTGTAATGTCTTCAAAATCTGAAGGGCTTATATAAATCAAGAAGTTAACAAATAGCCAACTCAAAGTACAGTAAGAGTTTCATGTAACAAAGAGTAATCCCCATTCAAAAAAGAAAATACTAAAATTTTGAATGCTCAGAAAAAGCAACTTTACTATTTTGGTATATAATTGTCAATCTGTATGTCTTACACCTAAACCCACTTCCCATTTTAAAGAAATCCTAGATAGGTGACTCTTATCTGCAGAATATAGAGAATATTAATTGTTTCCTTTACTCATCCCCTGACAGCTGGATCATGGACATGTGCAATAAGCATAGCCAAGATTCTCCCATCCACAACTAAGACTGTTGAGTGTAAAGTATGTAATTGGAATATTTAGGTATTTGCATGAACTTTGGAGTAGAAGAAGAGGTATATTGTTACATGGAAATAACTTTCCAGAAGCATGGAAATGAATATGCAGGGGTATCAAAGTACATCATTATTGCAATGTGTATCCAATCATGTCAATGATCCAAGCAGTGGCAAGTATCTACCTGGCAAATGGTTGTGGAAGACACCGATCACAAAGCAGCATCTTGTCAATGCCTAGCCTCCCTCAACTCCTGACTGAGACAAGTTCTCCAATCATTCTGTAAATTCTCTGAATTATTCAATATTTTTAGAAAAAATTCATTCCTTCATGTTACCTAGTTAATTTAATTTCTATGTTTGCAACCAAGAATCTCCAATAATGTAACAACAAATTTCAGTAAAGCAAGACATGAATCAAACTTAAGACATCAACTTTTGAGAAGATAGACTATAATTCAATAATTCCCTTCATTTTGAATTAGCTGATTTTTCAAACTAAATGTAAATTAAGTTTAAATATATTTAACAACTTAATTTTAAAATACATATTAATTATATGCTAATATATAGAAATACTATAGCATTTACATAAAACAGTGTCTATTTATCTTGCTATCTGGTTTTCTATCTGTATTTATCTTCAGAAAGGTGTCTGGAAGGATGCTAAAAGGCCATAGTAACCAAAACAATGTAGTACTGGTGCTTAAACAGACATATAGATCAATGGAACAGAATAGAGACCTCAGAAATAACACCACACATCTACAACCATCTGATCTTCTACAAACCTGACAAAAACAAGCAATAGGGAAAGGATTTCCTATTCAGTAACTGGCACCAGAAAAACTGGCTAGCCATATGCAGAAAACTGAAACTGGACCCCTTCCTTACACCTTATACAAAAATTAACTCAAGAGGGATTAAAGACTTAAATGTAAAACTCAATATCACAGAAATCCTGGAAGAAAACCTAGGCAATACCATTCAGGACATACTCACTGACAAAGTCTTCATGACAAAAATGCCAACAGCAATTGCAACAAAAACCATAATTAATAAATGAGATGTTAATTTTCTACTAATGATACTATTTTGGATTACAAGTTTCAACTGATTGAATAAACTTCTTTGCTATTCTATATTGCTTGAATACTCTATAATACATTTATAATTTTCATATAACTAAGAAAATTATTTTTAAGGCATTAGAAAGGAAGATTTATAGAGCTTAAAAAAATAATATTTACAAGTTCTACTTTCCTCTGAGAGCACTACATGTTAGCTAAAAAAAAAGGATCTGTGATTGAATGATAGCATGTTGTAATAAAAAGTGCATTGTCCTAAGACCCAGGGCTTATTTAGATTCATGACTATATGTACTTGAAATATTGGCTACCTTCACTGACCATTTTCTTATATGGAAAATGAACTAATGTGGCTAAGCAACCTCTTGGTTCTTACATTTATAAAATTTTGTGACTAAAAATTAGAAATGATATACTTGAACAATATATAACAACATACATGTGTATACACACAAATATATACATAGATAGTTCTATATAAAACTATAATATCTGATAAGGATATCTTTAAGTCAGTGGCACATGATCTTTTTGGCCACTTGCACAATAAGTTTTCAGAATAATTTACCATATTTTTCTCTGAACTAGGTCCCATATTTTATCACTAAGCTCGTTTGATAACTCCAATTACAATCAGCATTTAAACAAATCCACTAAGGAAAAAAAAAAAAAAATCTCCTACTATTTATTCCACAAGTTCCTTTACAGTTTTATAGAAACAGTCCTTAATTTGCAGAAAATAAAAATTGACATACAAAACTTAATATAGCACTTACTATGCCAGCACAGCTTTAAGCACCTTACATATGTTCTCTCATTTCATCTGGACAATATTATTATTTCCTTTCTCTAAATGGGGAAATTGCCTAAGATCACATAGCTTCTAAGTGGCTGAACTAAATTTAAATCAAGTCAGTGAGGCTCCTGAATCTGTGCTCTTACTTATTATGCAGTACTCCTCTGAGTTACCAGCTTAGCTCAGGTCACCAGTATTGAGTGCTCCTTGTGACAGATGCTGTTAGGCACTAGAGATTCAACAATGCATTCAACTCCTGCCTCAGCTAACTTAAACACATTGCTTATTTTCTTTTAGAAGTTTTTATATTTTTTCTTTCCTCATAGTAAAATAAACCTTAAAAATACTAAGTTACTTACCTCACCAGCGTTTTTCATGACTCCTCAACAAAGCAGGCTTTCCACTCAAGTCAGCTTAATTTGATTTGCCTCCCTTATACACAACTTGGTTTCTCCCCTGAAAGAGCACTACTATATATTTGAAAGTCCTTCATTGTTTTCATACCTGTCTACCACCTCCTCCAAATTTAAGGAAAACTCAGTGACAAATACATATCCGCCCCCCATGTCCTCTCCTTAGGGATCAGTTGGATAAACAACAGTTTTCAATCAGCTGAATGTCTCCTTAAAGCATCTTTACATTGTTCAGGTGTCAAGTGTTTTACCTGCTTGTATTTGAAAGTGTTTGTGTTGGTGGTCGGGAAGAATAGGGAGATGAGATCTAGAGGTCAGAAATATTATAAATTCTTCAATTCTGAAAATAACTGTATTCCGCTCCAAAGCAACTACTATAATTGACCACCAATATTAAAATCATCCATTAATTCAACAAATATTTATGAAGTGGCTACTAAGTACCCTATAAATTTCACTACTACAAAATCAAATTTGATTATTAAGAAATTTGAGTTCTCTAATTTGATGATCTTATATATACCTATGTTTTTAAAAAAACATAATATTCACTTTAAAAGCCTAAGGCATTTTTCCTTAAATATCAGTTTAACCATAAAATGTTGATTAAAGAATTAAACATTTAATAACTAATTAAAACCTGTGCCTCTGATTTTATTACAAGCTATTATTGTATATACAGCTTAATATTGGTTAATGTCTACACACCAGTAAGATGATAACCAAAAGTCCTTATTAATCTGGTCAGTGAGTAAAATATCAATGTGCCTTTTTAAACCTACTTACTACACTGTATCAGCTATTGAACTATCATTTAGTTTCTATCATTTTTTATTCTTCATCTAAAATAAAATATAAATCTAACATTATGATTAATATTTGACATTCCTCATGCCATTTTGCCCAGATTCTAGAGACTACATTTGAAAGTTGACTTTTATTTATAGATTAATGAAAATATTTCCAGATACTCTTTATTTAACCCATCACTATTTATATAGTAAATATAATTATATAGACATCATCTGTTATCCAGAATTAACCCATGAACTGTTCACATGCAGTTGATCCCTAATCAATTAAAAAATAATAATAATTTGCTTTTCAAATCTATAGATTAAATAAGACATTTAAAAACCATGTAATAGAAAAATTTAGAAGTTTAGTGGTATAGGATATGTTTGCACAATAGCAACAGTGTCACCCTCCCTCAGCTTTCAGCTAGCCTAATATTTTAAACAGCAAGGAGTACCCTTTGGTAAGGCTAATTGTAAGGAGTGCTAGTTCCTGTAGAAATAGCAAGTGCCTCAATTTTAATGAACATTAGCTATTCAAGAATCACAGTGTACCTTTTGAGATTTATAAATACTGATGGAAAGAAAACCCACTTCAGTTGTATTTTAAAGAAAAAAAGGTTTTTTAAGTGTTTATGAAAATACTTAAGATAATAAATGCAGATATTTACTTTAGCAAATTAGGGGTTCTCTCTTTGAATGTAAAAATTCAGTCTTAGGCCAAGAAAAAAGAATATGTTAATTTTTAAATAAGTGATAAATGGGATTATATTTATAAAATTGAAAATAGGTACAAAAGGATTCTGATAAATACATGAAAACAGAATTAACCTTCACTTTTCATACTCATAGCTACAGTACTTTTGCTCATAACTTTAAGTTTCTAAAAATAACATATATATATATTTAGTAGTGGATTCATGATTCTTTAGTTTGAAAAGACTATCATTAAAGTTAATAAATGACAGATTAATTCAGACAATTTAGTTGCCTTCAAATATTGATTTGTATGTTTATTATTTGAATTTTCAATGTATTTCCTCCCTCACAGAAACAATACTATACATGGTGAATTTTGGTTCTCAGTCCAGCACTCAAATTTTATGAGATTTCTGCATCTATTGCCATTTGCCCCTCAAACTTGTTCGAAATGATTTTAAAACAACAAGAGCCAAAGAATGGAAGAGGAGCATAGAAATTAACAAGAGAATCTATAGTGATGGTAAAGGAAGCCCAGGAAGAGCTTTAACAAGAATCTCCCTTACTCCTCATGTATCCTCTTAGTAATTTCTCGTATACTGACCCCCACCCTGCTCCTTGGTTATAAATCCAAACCTGTCCATATTGGATTTGGAGTGAAGCCCAATCTTTCCCTTACCACGAGACCCCACTGCAGTGACCCCTATACCTATCAGCCCCTCTAGAATAAAACTGCTTTTCTGTCTTTAACAAGTATCATTAAACACTGTTTTAACACCAGCCATTACTGCTTACCATTTCACAGGATGGCACTGACTTTCGGTCTTTGGGTAGAGACCATTCCGTACGAGAGACTTGTGAAATCCAGTTTCAAAACACAAGGAGCAATGACAGAGGGGGGAAAAGATGCAGGAAAAAAAAATTAAGAAACAAAGTTTTGGTGATATCCAAATTCAACTCAGGTATTAAGAATCTTCAAATGACTCCTGAGTTGGACTTAGATATCTCATTTTTTCAGTTCTTACTAAACTAAATCAAAACTGCTTCAGATATGTATTTAGCTTGATTAGGTACTATATCCTTGAGCAATAAAAAAGCTTAAGGTGACGTCAATAAATACTTATTTGTGTTGTTAGGATGTTCTGGGAACATCAAACTATTTCTCATTTTCAAAGTACATTTGGAGATAGTATAAATGGATTTAAAAGTTGTTGAAGTTTTTAGATATAAGATAAAAAATGTCAAGTGTTAAGTCTCTCTCCTCAATTTTTTTTTCCAGTTACCAGGCCTTACACTTGTAGGACCTGTCTCAACAGAGTTCAAGCTGGCCTTGACCAAACCTAAAAATGTGTTAGAAATTATTAAATGGGTGCTATAGTGAAACTGATTCACATAAGGCCAGCATCTAGCCGCCTATGCACTATCAGCCACTCTTTCTTACTAACTCTACGGTCATATCCTATGATAATACAGGTGGACTTAGTTTCCTGACATCAGTCCAGCTTCCTAATAGGCAGATATTGACCCCTATTCTGAATTCTAGTTAGTTGGATTAGATGTAGGTACACCATGTAGATCTTATCAGTCATTTCTCCATCTTAATTCTCCAGCCCAAAAGTGAGTTAATAATGTCTCTATATTTGCTTGGAGATTCTTATTTGAAGGTCTGATTAGATGAGAATCAGCACCATTCATCTGGTCCCCTTTCTGGCCCACTAATGAAGAGCCAGCATTTCTAACTGCTACATTACAGTCACAGAAACTCAACTATAAATGCTTTCCAGATTAATTCTAACTCTCAAACAAGTAAGTTACTTTACTCTGTAACCACCATCATTTATATTTTCCTCCCCACAGTGAGGATAAATTACAGAAGTTTTTAAAGCAGAGCACTGTTATTTGGCATGTGTCAGTCAATACAGAAAACATGTAAGCTCCCTGCTTCCTTCTCACAACCCCCAATCATAGAGATGGAAACCTTCTTAAAAATAGAACCACACAGGTTTCTGAGGACAATTTCCTGAGATGATGTGGCATGAGTTATTCTTGGACTGAAACGGCCATTGCCTGGCCTCCTTCCAGAGGACAAATCAAGTAGCAGAGTTAGGCCTCAGCTGGTCCTTTGAGATACCCTAAAGGTACGCACCACAGAGTTATTTCCTGCCATTTGTGGCATAGGCTTTTTGCCGTCAGTCACTCAACAGATATATTTTTTGCTATGTATCTTTGAAATTTTATTTGTCCCTGTTTTTAATCATTTTTCTAAAGATGTCTGAACTACCTTTAATCACAGTCATGCACACAAGGCAACTGCTCATCAAGAGTATCCAGCAAAGCATTTAGAGCAGCATACAATTTGCATAGAAGAATTGAATACTGTATCACATTACCAATAAGCACTTACTTTACAGTAAATCCTTATAATCTCAATCTGCACAAATATTTAACACATATTACCAATAGGGTCTATATAGAACGTAAGAATTCCTAAGGTAATTTTTTCTTAATCTGTCAATTCTTAAAGTTCTTCAGATTTGTATTAGTTATCTGTTGCTATATTAAAATTACTCTAAAACGTAGTGGCTTAAAACAGTAAGTGTTTATCATCTCACAGTCTGTGGGCCAGAATCAAAATACAACTTAGCTGTGTCCTCTGCGTGAGTCTCTCACAGGCAGAAATCAAGGTACAGCCAAGACATACATCTCAAGGTCAGACTAGAGAAGAATATACCTCCAAGCTCACTTATGTAACTGTTGACAGGCATCAGGTCTTCACTGGCCAGAGACATCAGATCCTTGCCAATAGGCTTCTTAATAGGTAACTCACAACATGGCAGAGTGAGAGCTGAGAGAGAGAGAGAAAGACAGAGAAAGATGGGCAAAGAGACAGAGAGTGAAGGCGAGAAACTCAGTCTTTCTCAGTCTTTTTGTAATCCACTGTCGGAAGTGAAAGTCTATCAGTGTTTGATAGATGCCTGCCAGCAGGCCAAGTCCACAAACAAGGAAAGCCAGGATCCATGGAAGCTATTTTAGAGGCCACAAGACTATTGCATAATTTCTTTTTCATTTTCTTTCATTCACTTATTGAAGTTTCTAGGAACCTACTATGTGGCTACCTTTACTAGAACTGAGGAAATAGAAATGGACAATGAATATAAGACCTTTTCATAAAGGACCTTCTACTGGGAAAGGACAACAAAATTGTAAAACAAATTTAATAAATATATTTTAACAAGGACCATATTTCAAAATATGCCCTAAGATATATTTCTTCTTTATAAACAAATTTACTTCTGTCTTAAGGGACACAAAGTATGAGAATAAAAACATCCTAAGACAAAATATATTGTCCATTGGTTTCTCAAAGACTCGGGAGGGAGAGAGATCCAAGATGGCCGATCACTAGCAGCTCAGGATTGCAGCTCCCAGTAAAAGCGCAGAGAGCCAGTGGACGCCACACTTACCGATAAATTTTTGCTGCCCACGGACCAGGACATTCCCAGTGGAGGAGCCCCACGGGTCGCCAGCGCGACCCTTTCGGCTGGCGCGGCTTTTTTGCCGGCGCCTCGGCTCAGC